>JABUQX010107930.1:0-20837 GCA_015478945.1 Trachelipus rathkii
ATTATACCCAAACCATCCATATACCTATCCAATCCTTTCTTAAATGTTACAATCAAGTCAAACTCAGCAACATCCTGTGGCAAACCATTCCAAAATTTAACAACCCAATTACTGTATTAATGCTTTCTTCTTAATTTTCTTACTATGCCACCTGGTCTCCCATCTGTGCTTTATTGGTCTCTATATTATCAGTATATGTAAATATTTTGTAGACTTTTATCATGTCCCCTCTGAGAAATCGCCTTTCTACAGAAAACATTCCTAACTCCTTTAGCCTCTCCTTATAGCTCTTACCCTCAAACCCAGAAATCATCCTTGTTGCTCTACATTGAACTCTCTCTAGCATATCTAAGTCTTTCTTTTAAATAAGGGGCCCAAACTTATGCACAATACTCTTATACTGGCCTAACATAGCTATTAGCTTCAGCTTCAGGTGAGGTGAGGTGACGTGAGCCACTTTAGGTATAACTTCGTCTCCCCACTTTTCCCGAATACACTTTTAAAATTTTTTTTCTTCTGAAAATCAAGGCCCTATAGTAGGTCATAAGCACACAAAAAAATAATAATGTTATTCTAATAATATATAATCGTTTTATTAAAGTTTAAATAAAGCTCATTTAGACTTACCTTGAAGGGGTGAATTGGGCCATCTGTTTGAATTCTTTTATGTTTATATAAATTTAATTTTATATTTTAATTTTTACTTAATATAGTACTGTAATTGTTTATTATATTAAAATTAATAATAAGTAATTAAAATGTCAATAATGATAGTTACATAAAATAAGAATAAAAATGTATCATATTCAATCAAATCATTCAGAGATCTAACTTATTAACTTTTTAAAACCAAACTACTAAAACTAATTTTTTATTTTAATTTTTACTTAATATAAGTAACTGTTTATTATATCAAAATTAGCTATACGTAATAAAAATGTCAATAATAATATATAAAATAAGAATAACATTGAAACCCACCCACCATCAATAATTTTTGCGGTGGGGGTGAATTAATAAGTAGCCCAGCAGAACCACTTTGTACTGTTTGGAACAAAAATTTACTTTGCCAGTTTAAAGCTAACATACTCAACTGTATACACTGAAAAAATAATTAAAATCTGTCCACAACTTTTCATTTTATAACAAAGTTAAAAAAAAATCACATTTTTCAAAAGTGAAATTCTATTTAAGGACATTTTATACCCTAATATATATATTATATTTTTACAAAATATAAAGACCCTCTAGAATTAAAGATAATCTAAATAAAACTTGTAGTACTATCGCATGCCTATTGAATGAGCAAAAAAAAAAAATTTTTTTATATTATTTACAGTGGACCAATTCACCCCCCCCCCAAAAAAGGCGGCCCTGGTCACCCCACCCACGCTATACAGTTTACTTAAAACTTAACTTCCTTGATCTTGTAAACGACATTGTGATTTATTATACCCAGCATCTTATTAGCTTTATTCCTTGCTTCCAAACACTGATTAGCTACTCTCAAATTACTGCTTATAATCACACCTAAATCTTTTTCTTGGTCCACAGACTCAAGCCAATCCCCATTCATATTGTAGTTAAAACTTTTATTTGAGTAACCTAGATGAAGAACCATAAACTTTTTCCTATTAAAATTCATTTGCCACTTATCTGCCCACCCAAGAAGTTTATCTAGATCATTTTGAATCTTTATACATCTTTCACTATTCCTAACTGAGATATCCACTTTGGTATCTGCAAACTTAGAATCTTTACATTTATGTCCTTGGTCTAAATCATTTATATATATGAGGAACAGTAATGACCCCAGCACTGAACCCTGTTGGACACCACTCTTCTCTATTTCCCATGATAACTTCTTGCCATTTAGTTGTACACACTTTTCTATTCCACAACCACTCTTTAATCCAACCATGTACCACTCCACCTATACCACATTGCAGTAACTTCATCAGCCTTATGTGGGGAACCTTATCAAAACCTTTGATAGTCTAAATATATAATATCAACTGGATCTCCTCAATCAATGCAGTCAGTAATGTATTCCATAAATTCTAAAAGGTTTGTCTGACATGATCTTCCCTTTCTAAAACCATGCTGGGAGTCGTACAATACCTTGTTATTTTCCAAATATATATATCTCTCTATGACCTTTCAGTAACTTTTCCAGAACTTTTACAACCAGAGATGTTAAGCTAACTGTCCTATAATTTCCCAAATCTTCCTCACTACCTTTCTTGTAAATAGGCACAACATAAGTTGTTTTCCAGTCGTCTGGTAACCTGACCAATGCTATAGATCACTTAAAAATCAAAAACAGTGCTGGTACTACCCTCCTTCAGAGTTCAACCAAATATACGGTACCATCAGGACCTGCAGCTTTACTTGGGTTAATATGGTCCAGTAAATGTTTAATATCTTTTACCTCCAATTCAAATTCTGTAAGTCTATTTGTTACATGCATACCAAAACTATTGGTCTCCAAACTATTATCTAATCTTTCTTCAGTAAACATTGAAGCAAAATAAGCATTGAAAATGTTGACCAACTCCTTATCTGAACTCGGTAAATTTTTATCAATTTTAATTGGACCAATTGTCCTATTCTTACATTTAAATTTATAAAAGCTGAAAAGTTTCTTCAGGTCCTTATTACTATAACTTGCTAAATTAATTTCTGCCACTCTCTTTGTCTTTCTTATTGACTGGTTAAGTTCATTTCTATTTTTCCTATAATTTTCTAAATCATATTCCCTATTGCTACCCTTGAATATTTTAAAACATCTACACTTTTTGTTGATTTTCTCTCTTGTCTCTCTATACCACCAAACAGGTTTTCTCTTCGCCACACTCATGAGTTTATCTTTAAAACATACTGACTGAATATTCATCAAAATTTACTTAAAATGTTCCCTACATGATAAAATAGTTTTGGTCTTTAAACTCTTTATCCCAGTCAGTTAATACTAATCATGTCTCGAAATTTGGTAAAATTGCCATTTCGGAAATCTAAGATTTTCCTTATTAACTTGCAATTTGGTCAATGGTATCATTCATATTAAATTTAATTAACTACTGGTATATTATGGTCATAAGTCCTCAAATTCTCCTCAACTCTAACCTCATCCACCATACTTTCATTGTTAGTTAATAAATCTAACAGTGCATCGTGTCTTGTAGATTCATGGACCATCTGGCTCAAAAATTTGTCTCAAAAACTCTCTACTGCAAAAAGATCTTTGTCCAGAAATTCTCTACACAAATCCAAAAACCTAATATTTTCTGAAAAACATAATTTCCTAACCCTTTCATTTACAACTAAAGCCCTACTTCCCCGTTCCTGACCTGCACCTAACCTTGTTAAATTCCCAGAAATCATGCACCTTCTTCCATTAGGTTTCATCTGAATCAACCTCCTATAATCAGCTATTAATTCTTCTGACCTATGTCCTATATCATTTGTACCCACGTGCACAATCACATTTGAATCAACATTTGTAAGCTCAATCTCTCTATCTATCTATCCTATCCACAATATCACTCACTCTGGCACTTGGATAACCTACTCTCATTCGTTTCCTTTTATCCTTATTTTGAAAAGTCCTACCTAAGTATCATTAGCAATGCTTCAGTCTTCCCTTTAGAAAACTCAACATTACCATTGGAACTCTCTGATCCCTCCCCATCTGAAAGACAGTCAAACCTGTTACTGCAGGTCAGTCTGACTGACTTTCGAGATCCTAATCTTATTATTTCTGTTTTCTACAACTCCATTCATCTGCAGACCTATTAGCAATTACTTTAGCCTTTTCCCTCTCATCTTCCTGCCTAGGTTAATCACTATTCCTCTCTACCCCTGTATCCCACTCCCTCCTCACCTCGACATCCCTACTAACTTTTTTCCTAACACTTAAATCCTTTCTCAACTCAAATACCAATTTATTTAATTCATCACATTTTCACTCCGCCTTATAATCTCCTTGCTTAACAGCATATTTTCTGCATTCAAAAATACAAACAGGGCACCTATTCACCTCTCACAGTCCCACAATTATCACACAGGGCATACATACTTTAAATTATTATTAACTTTACTAACTTGTACCTATTATTTTACCAACTACAGTTTACTAAATATCACTAAAGACTAAAAAGAAATAAACTTAATATCTTAAAATAAGTTAAAAATTTAAACAAGCTTTAATCTAGCTTATCCTAGGCTAAGGATATATAAAAATTATAAAGTAGGCCTAACTTTAGCTTATGGCTCTGGGAAACTTAATTTAATTTAAATTATCACAAAATTAAAATCGCAATTATTGAAGACTAATTAAATACAGAAATTCTATTTAATAATCCATATAAGCCTGCACACAGTAACTTTCCTAACTAAGCTAGCTTAGGGTTAGATTATCAAACACTGACCTAATCCAATACTAATTCTAAATTAACTATAAGAACTAATTTATTTAAAAATAAATACACAAACTACTAACACCACTATTTATAATAATAAAAAAAAAACATCTGTTAATAATTAATATATTAACACCCAATCATCTTCAGCCAAATTGAGATGCAGTCACTACCTAAATTTACAATACTGCAAAAATAGATTCAACATTAACCAAACTACCTCAAATATCTGAATAAATGCAACCAGGCTCCAGAAACTGTGAATCACTTCCTCCTAGTCTGTCCCTTTATCTCCCCAGAATAACCTGGGAAATCACAACCCTAAGTGATCTGTGTAGACAGAGGGTGGGTGGTGGGGTACCTTAGCAAGGTGTGGATGCTCTGATGAGGGTGGTCAGGGGGTGTTAAGGTATATATATATATATATATATATATATATATATATATATATATATATATATATATATATATATATATATATATATATATATATATATTTATATTTTTATTTATATATTTATATATATATCATTCTATTAGGTTTATATTCAAAATTATAATACTGCTATAAACATAATAATAGAAAATAACTATTAGTTATAAAAGTATTAGCCTATATGCTGTCAAGTTCTTTATAATGCCACGTCAGTGTAAAAATAGCCCTAACCTATTTTGTTGTGTGTGGAGAACTTACATTTAAGACGCAACAATGTAGCTTGTCACCATTAGTTAGAAAGGCTTATGAATTGTACTTTGGATGTAAAGTTGGAGACTAGGATAAGTCCTGGGCTACACATGTATGCTGCAATTCATGTTAGAGGAATATGAGAAACTGGTTAAAAGAAAATGTAGCCATATGAAATTTGCTGTACCTATGATTTGGCATGAACCGACAAATCACATAACAGATTGTTACTTCTGTTTGACAAATGTGCAGGGGTTCTCTTCAAAATCCAAACATTGTATCCAGTATCCAAACCTACACACCGCAATGCGTCCAGTTCCTCATTCAGATGATCTTCCTGTACCTACATCTCCCGTTGAATTTACTGTTAACTCAGAGGATGACCCCTCCGATCATGACACAAGGTATCAAGATCCTGACTTTGAATCATCAGCATCTATGACATGTTCACATCATGAAATTACACAAGAGGAGCTTAACGATCTTGCACGAGATCTAAAGCTTTCATAAACAGACTCGGAATTGTTGGCTTCAAGGCTTCAGGGCTGGAATCTATTAGAGAAAGGTGTAAACATTAGTTCATTTAGAGGCAGACAGAGAGAGTTTTGCAACTATTTTGCGCAGAAAGATGGCATTGTATATTGCTGTGATGTGAATGGCCTATTTGGACAGGCATTGGGACATGAGCATAAACCAGCAGAGTGGAGCCTGTTTATTGATTCTTTCAAACGTAGTCTCAAGGCAGTGCTACTCCATATAGGTAATGTTTTTCTGTCTGTTCCTGTAGCATATTTTACAAATACAAGGAAACGTACGAAGTTATGAGTTCTATACTTAACCTAGTTGAGTACACATTTAAATGGCACATTTGTGGGGACCTGAAGGTCATTGACTATTTATTAACAGGAATGAGACTGGAATACACAAAATTATGCTGCTTCCTCTGCGAATGGGATAGCCGCGACAGAAAAATAACTACATTCGGAAAAGTGGTTTCAAAGACATGATTTCAATCCTGGGACCAAATCACATGGTGGATTGCTTTTGTGATATAGGTTGCAATGTCTTTAAAACTAGACTTTATGGACTCGCATCTGGACTTCTTTCCCCCCAACCTTGGCGCAATTAGTGATGAGCAAGTTGAAAGGTTTTACCAGGACATCTCTGTTTGAAAAGCGTTTCAGTGGGCAATGGAATGAAAGTATGCTTGCTGAATATAGCTGGTCTCTTATCAGGGACACAGCAACAATGCCAACAAGAGGAAACAACCAAAAAAAATCATTTTAGTGTGTGATTGCTATAATAATCAAGACAGTTACAATTCAATGTAACCATTTTATATAAATATGAGGAGTGTCTCTAAAAAAAAATAAACGATATGTGATGAAGCTTTTTTGGTTTTCATAAATGTAACAAGCACCTTTTGTTTATACAGAATCACATATTTTCATGTAAAGGGCAGAAAAAAATTAAAATTTGTTGTGCAGTGTAATAAATCTAGTTTCGATATATAAAAGGTTCTAATAAGGAATTCCTTAAGCTTGCTGAAACCCCACAAGAATGACATCTCCGACGGTGAACCACTTCTAGAATGCATTTAAATAGCATAACCGAGGAGCTTGCTCGCGTGACAAAAAAGATTTACAGAAGTGGAAGCGGCCTTATCATCAACCCCTGGCAACAACACTGATAGTGATGATGGTAGTTTTTCAGCAAATAAACTTACTGAAGATGTAGAGGATTTGGATATGTTAGACTTTGAGAAGTTCATTGTCGAAATTGCATTGACATTTCATTCACCTTCAAAGGAATCACACTAAGGAACCTCATTGAAAAAACTGAAGAGACAGTCATCAAGGAGCAAAGATAATTCAAATTTGCAATCTGTGAAAGAGGAGATGAGGCTCTACGAAAACATGGAGATGCTGCCAACAGAAGAGAATCCTTTCATGTGGTGGCATGAAAATGGGCCAAGGTTTCCATTATTATCAGTGCTTGCAAGCAAATATTTAACAGCCCCTCCTTCATCAGTCGAGAGCGAGCGTATTTTTAGTGTAGGTGGGAATGTAAACACCCCAAAAAGGAACAGGCTCTCGCCAGATACTAGTGAAAGCTTAATATTTTTGCATCACAATTTGAGAATTTTAGAATTTGAATATTGAATGATATCTATCTTTATCTTAAAGGAGTATATTATTATTATGTCATGTTTGAATAATAGCGGTTTTTTATTTTGTCTTTTCAGCTGATTAATTGAGGTCTTTCATTATTTTTATTCTTTATATTGTAGCTAGTTAAAGAATCTTCTTGTAAATTGTAATCATGTTAAAACATAAAAGCTAGTAGCTAAACTTTGTTAATACTTACTTGAAAATGGAAATGGAATATTTTTTGAATAAACACAAACATAAAAAAGTTATTAATATTATATTTGCATTTATTATTCCTTAAAGATACTATTTTAATTTATAAATTAAATATACTTGGGCACAACCAAATATGAAATATATGATTAAGTAGCTATTGGTTGTACAGGGAATGCAATCCTGAGTTGCCTAGCAGTACACAAAAGTTCTATCTTATTACTGTGTATTTATTATATTAATTAAAGTATCAGTATCAGCACCTAAAAAAATACAGTATGGGTATCGGTATCAGCCTCTTTTTCTGGTATCGATACATCCCTAATTTAGACTTCAGCAAAACTTTTGATAAGGTCCCCCACATAAGGCTGATGCATAAGCTATCTCAATGTGTTATAGGTGAAGTGGTACATGGGGTTGGATTAAGAGTGGTTGTGGAATAGAAGGTAGTGGCAATAATTCATCATGAGAAATAGTCAAGAGTGGTGTTCCACAAGGTTCAGTGCAGGGTCACTATTTTACCTCATATATATAAATGATTTAGACCAGGAATTTTAATGTAAGGTTTCTAGGTTTGCAGATGATACCAAGGTGGCTGTCTCAGTAAGGAATAAAAATGAACATATAAAGATTCAAAATGATCTTGATAAACTTCTTGGTTGGACAAATAAATTTTAATAGTAAAAAGTGTAAGATTTTTCCCCTAGGTTACTCAAATAAAAGATTTAGCTGTGATATGAATGGGGATTGGCTCGAGTCTGTGGACCAAGTAAAATATTTAGGTGTGATTATAAGCAGTAATCTGAAAGTGGCTAAAAAATCTAGTTTGAAAGCAAGGAATTAAGCTATTAGGATGCTAAGCAATATAAATTCCAATGTCATTTACAAGAACAAGGAAGTTATATGTAAGTTATTTCTGGTCAAGAATAAACTGTGTAACTATGATGCTTCTCTGTTTAAATTGTATTAAATTTTAAGAATTTTTTTTTTTTCATTTATTTACTTCAAATATTTAAAAGGTATATCTGGGAAAATCTTGAATAAAATGCAACTAGGCTCACTAATAATGAAACATAATATATATAGTTGTTATTATTGCATATTAGTAATTTTTAAAAATATCTCTCAAATTGTTGAAAATAATAGCTAAAAATTAAAAAAACACTTGCAGCTGGTTTTTTTTCTTTTTTTTGGGTGGGTTTTTTAATGCCATCCCTGCATATAAGGGACGAGTCCATTGGCAGGGATGAAATATCTTAAATAATAAATTTTAAGAATAAGTTCCTGTAGCAGTAAGCAGGATTCAGCTTGAACCAATTCTTTGAGAAAATGCCTGGATCTGGTACACTTCTACTTCAAACAGACATGCCATGGATTAATGGAAAGAAAAGATTAAAATGTGACCATAAAATATGTGTGGCAAGCATAAAACATTTTCAATAATTACTCAGATTCCATTAGATTATTTTTCTCTAGGGCCTTTTGTCACTAATATGTTGCTTTAGCACCTCAGAATTTATTCAAAATTTCACCTCCCAAAAAATTAATGCCTTATAAAATAGTTCTATTGTTGAAAATTTGCAAATTTTGCGACATCATAGTAAAGGAAACATTCTAACTACAAAGAAGAAATACATTCACACACCTCACATACCACCTGAGTGATTGGGAATGAGGAATAAATAAATAAAAAATAAAAATGGGGTGAAGGACACTTCTGCTGGAAGGACCTCCCTGTAACTTCATATCACGATGGTTGCAAAGGTGGCTTCAAAGAAACTGGGAGTTGTGTTTAGGTTGCAGGAATTATTTCTATTTCACAGTTGCTCCAATTAGCCTATATAAGGGTTTTATCCATCCTTGTATGTAGTATTGTTCTTATTTCTTATATTTGGGGGCTCCAGGTGAATCTAATGCTAATTAACTAATAAACTCTTCTCTATTTTCAAACCCCCCTTGACCCTCCACCCCATGAATTGACATTGGTGCACCCACCTTTTTCTTATAAGTACTACAAAAATAATGTTTACAATCCTACAATGGAGAGTGCTGTAGAAAGTTCACCTCTCATTACCTCATTCCACCACTCACCATCTTACAATAAGGATGCCTTGCTTTCACACATTTTGTTGAAACTAATATTTCCAGGATTGGTCATTGCAGTTTGGTTGTGGCTCATTTTAAATTTTAGTTTCATATTATGATGTTCTCCCTAAATATTAAAAAAAATAAATAAATAAATAAAAGATTTATCTCTAAAAATCTCTAAATATTACAAAATGGATATGAAAGTGGAAGATTAATCTCTAGAAATTAAGAGAGTCTACTGTATTATATAGCAGGAATTATTTTTTTGGCTAGGACGTAAGGGTCTTCTTTTTCAGGTAAAGAAGATAAACTTTTGCTGTTCTTGGCTTGAGATTTGACGTAACATTCACTGTCAACAAATTCATTCATCAAACTGCTGTTTGCAAAAGGGTGCTATTATGTCAGCAGCGGGTTTCTGAGGATGATGTCTTGGGATAGAATGAACATCTCATATATTGTTTTCTTTAGTTTGACTATTACCTTCTTTACCTCAGAGTCTGTGATATAAACAAAGGAAAAATGAGTTTTGTAGACTGGAAGAAAAGTTTCAAATGATGATAATAATTATACTAATCTACATAATTTCAAATTATAATAATAAAAATGTCAATTTATTACTTGAACTTGAATCTCTCCTGTTCATTTTGTGCGTTGTTGTGCCGAGAAGAGAGAAGATATTTTTCGCTCCGGGATTTAATAAAGCTCCAATAATAATAATAATAATCAATAATAATAATAATAATAATATAATAATAATAATAATAATAATAATCATAATCATAATAATATTACAATTTAATTTATTGGGTAATTTTTTATTACATTATTATTATTTAATTATTTATTATCTATTTAATTATTAGTATTATTATTATTATTAATTATTATTATATCTTATTATTAGTATTAGTTTTTGCCTCACTCCTCCCTCTCTCAATATTGTCGTCTAACAGATGTCTCATTTGCTTGATCTCATCTAATTGGTAAGCAGATATAATCGCACGGTGTTGGAGATGCTTTGGTATCAAGAGACTAACTTGAGATCTAGACATTTCTATGTAATTTTGTTTTAAATCACTAATTTCGCTGGTCTTCTTACTCTTGAGATGTTAGTAGAAAATATACCTAGGTATTTATACTTATATTATATATATACCATCCGGTATATATATATATATATATCGGAATGTCGGAGTCTAGTTGAATAGGAGTTATTTTTAGAAAATAATTCACCCAGCACCATTATCAAGGTACGGTATAGTATATATTATTATTTAATAAACTTTATATTTTTTATTAATGAAAATTATATTTTTAGAGCGGCTTGTTCATTTGATGAAATTTTTTAAACAGGAAAAAACATTAGGTGTGCTTTTCGCATAAAAGAGAATGAAATGTAGATTTTTTCTCATTTCTTAAGAATTTTTTCTGGATCAAAACAGTATTGCCCATCTCAAAATTTTGAAAGGCATCAGATTGAGTTGTCAACACTGGTAACACTTAGATGTAAACAGATGTGAAAACAGATGTGAAAACAGAAGTGATATATATATATATCTATATATATATTATATATATATATATATATAGTAATATATATATTATCTACTATATATATATATATATATATATAGGTAAGCTATAGTAATATATATATAATATTATATAATATTATATATATCTATATCGCGTATATATATATATTATATATATATATATATATAATATATATAGATTTTATATATATACTATATAATATAGTTATATATGTATATATATTATATATATAGCTACATTTAGTGATAGGTATATATATATATAATAATAAGTATATTATTATAAAAATATATATATATATAGTATAATATATAATATATTATATATTATATATATATATATATATATAATATAAATATATATATTATATATATATCTATACGGTATAATAACTGTGTATATATAGTCACGGTATATACTGTGTAGTACTATATACCGGTATATAATAATAGATATATATATATATATATATATTATATATATATAATATATATATATATAATATTAGTCTATATATATATATATATATATATAATAATATATATATATATATATATACTATATATCATATAGTTGGTGGTTTAGACGTGTGGTGATAGGTGTGCTTAACTGGAGCTCCGATAATTTTTGAGTGACGTTTGTAATGTTTTAGATATTTTGCCTCTAAGTATATTTGTACATTAAACGCTCTCCTGTTTTTAATTGTTTTTAACTTTTGGATTTGATATTTGAAGAATTTGATCATCCTTTAAAAGATAAGATCTCAGTTTTAAATTTACTTTTGAAACTTTTTAGTTATATGTTAGATAGCATTAGTTCGTTTTTTAGGATTGTGGTAACACGTGTTTAGGATCAGTAACTAGGGTAATTTTTTTCTTAAGTTTTTTTTTATACTTTAGTTTTTAGTGTTTCTTTTTTTATTTATTTATCTTTAAATGGTTTTTTAACACAATGATCCTACGATTTATAGCCAATTATTATTTAATTTATACTGTATAACATAACGTGTTTTGTTGAATAATTTGTAATTTTTTTTTTTTTTTTTTTCCGTAACATTTGTGAGGGTGTACGAGGTGCGTGAGGGTTTTAAAACCCCTTATTAAATTTTTCATCTTTTTACATATTATATTATAAATACGGTTTATTCGGTTTACATTTAACGGTTTTATTTAGTGTGTGTAAATATTTTTAAACCTGTTTTTTTTTTTTTGTTGTTGTTTGCCTTTGTTTTGTTTTGTTGGTGGTCGGTTGTGTAGGTGTGGTGTGGCTGTAACGGCAGATTTTGCGCACGGCGCGGGCTTTCTATAGACTTTACTAACATCGGGCTTAAACCTCGCATAATTCTGGCATCCGTAGGAATGACCACTCTCTAACTCTAACCTAACTTTTCTCTTGTTTGAGACCACAGATGGCTACGAATTCATCCTCTAACTCGTTTAATATATCCAACATAACTTATTTCATAATTTCCGTCTAAGGGTGGAGTATTTCTGCTATGTAAACATAAACACTCCCTGTAAACACGTCTCGAGAATCTGAATCTCCTAACTTCGTGTCTCTGTGGTTAAAAATCTTCCTTCTTCTACTACATATCTTGTGCTACTGCTACTGTTCTCCTAACATCAGTTCAATTTGCAACGCCTTTTTTGAATATCTTACTACTACTCACGGGACTGTTATATCTTCTCATCCAAAATACTGATGATATCCTCTATTTAGGGGATTTTCAATGGTACATAACACTGAATGGTTGGGGTCCTCTATACCGATTTAGGTGGGGAGGAGGCCGAATCAATTAGCATTTCTCAACGATCTGGAGCACTAATTAGGGAACACACACATTCCAGATCGTCCTAAACAATTCTTGAACACACTTGACCTATGTGTCACCACTAGTCCTTCTCTCTAAAAATACACCACTTTCGCTCCAATCGGTAAATCTGACCACAAGCCTTATATGCCTTAATTTAATACTTTCTCTCCAACAGCTCAATCCTGATTCCTTTGCGTTTTTTTCTGGCACTTTGAATGGGGCGATTGGGGGCCTTGCGTCTGCTTTTCTACGTATAATTGGAATGACTGCTTGTCTCTGGTGACGCTTCGACTTATATATATATATAGGTGGGAGCTGTAATCGTTGATGGGATGGGGCTAGGTTCATTGTCGCTAGTGCGCTGTGTTACTCCGATCCGCGGAGGAGATCGCAGTGTTACTTCATAGCGCTGCGCTCTCATAATCCGATGGTTTCACCGATCGTGCTTTGTGTCTCGGCCGATTGCAGAGTGCTAGAGACAATAGTGCGTAGGAGTGGAAAAATCTCTGCCGTTCTCCTATCCCTCTTGCTAATTTTCATTCTGCTAAATCCGTTGCGGGGATAGCTGCTTCGACGAGCAAAGCGGAGCTTTCATCAACGAAAGTGCGCTAACATCTTTGGTTCTCCTACTGACAAAGTCTTTCTGCGCTCTTGGCCCAAAACATCTCTAACAACTCTGTAAATCTGTCCTTAATGCTCTATTCGCTTCTGATGGTTTCTGTTGCTAGGAATTGCTCCGATCTCCAACCTCGAAAAGGCAATCTCTTCGGCCTCCTATTTTCCACCAACTCAACCCAACCCTGGACATTCTGGCATTCCTCATCTCCTCCTTCTCCTCTCAGATGTCCTATGCCTTTTGCCTGTGAATTACATGTCGATCGGGTGCAATTGGGTGCCTGAAATCTTACAGACACGTTAGGCTAAGATAAGGCGGAGGCGTGGCGCGCGGCAATTGGGCATTACCCTCCCCGAGGTTTTTGAGGGAGTGGGGTGCTTCCGGTGCTATCGCCGCCCTCGTTCTCAACTGTATTCTCTATGTTCAATACTAACACACTTTCCCTCAGTGTTGAAGCACGCACATGTCCAACCTCCGAAAAAAGGAAAACGCTCTGATCCTTCTAACTATCGCCCTGAAGTGCCTTACCTTGTATTCTATCTAAGATCTTTGAACTCTTCTTACACTCATCAATTTCTTAGATCATCTGGAATCTCATTCACTTCTCTTCCGATGCGCGCAGGTACGGCTTTCGGCCGCTCGAGGTCTATCTGCGATAATACGTTTCCTATCTACTGATTTATGGTTTTTTCCGCCCTTAGGAATCTACGGGAGGAGACTTGCCGTGGGGTGCGCTTTGACATAACTCAAAGCAATTTGACCCGGTATAGGCGACGCGTCACTGGACTCCCAAGCTCACCTGCCTCCTTTGGTTTGCTCGCGTCGTCTTTGCATTACTTATTTTTAGTTTTCTTCAATCGTTCATCTGGCCGTGTTGTTGATGGCTGCGACTATGCTTCTCCTTTTCTGTCAATAGTGGTGTGTTCCTCAGGGTTCTGTTACTTAAGTCTCAGTTTTATTCCTTACTTTCATTAATGATGCTCTCACCTGCACATCCTAGCACTCTAAGTTCACATGCATATGCCGATGTGAAGTCGACCTGCCTGTCATTGCTTCAACTCATTTCAATTCTGCTCCTGCTTTTATTCTAGAATTGACCTCTCGTCTTAATCTATACGATTCTATTCTCGCTGATCTGAGAAGAATTTCCCGATTGGGGTCGTCTCACTTGTGAAATTTACATTCCTTAAAAAACTCCACTCTCCCTACACTCTCCCTCTCTAAACAAAAACCCTTTTACCCCCCCAACTTTTCCCTATCTCCTTTCGCACACGGTTCTCTCGATCTGGTCGCTGTGACAATATAACATCCTTGGCCTTAACATAACAAATTGTCTTGGAAACCTTCACATCCAACGAGCTATCTGCTAGGGCGCGACCCAAAAGAAAGCTGGAAATTTCTGTTTAGAGCTGCGAGACTTATTTGTTCCTCTCTCAGTTGCTCCAGCTATACAGGGGCCTCATACACCCTTGTATGGAGTACTCGCTCTCATATCTGGGGGGCTCTGTTCCAAGGACTTTTATGGACATGGTACGAGTCAAAGGCAAAAGAACTATAAACTGTCTGTAGCTTTCCACTTCACTTGACCTTCTATCTTTGCGGCGCGAGTTTGGTGCTTTATCTCTTTTCTATAGTTTACCCGCAGCGAGCAGAATGCTAACACGAGGGGAATTTTACCTCGCCAGTACCACCACACCTTCTGCCGACGCCCGCGTAGCCAGCAAGGGGTGCCTGTGTGCTGCGCCATGAGATTTTGTGTGATTTGGTTATCCAGAGGCTAGTGTCGCCTGCGATGCTTCCCTTTCCTGCCACGCATAGATAATAGATAGATATATATATATATATATGTGTTTCCTCCTTTTGATTTAATCTACCCCACTTTAAAGCCTGCGTCTCTGCTCGATCTCTGCGTAATTTGAGTTAGTTGTTGACTTCTGAGGGCGTGTAACACCCACCGTCCTTCGACTTAGGGCTCTGCCCGTAGGAGCTGGTGGTGTACACTGTAAACAAAAAAAAAAATACTATATATATTAATTAATATATATATATATGATATAGATATATATAGTAACGTAACCCTCAGTTTCCCACCCTATACTACTACCATATATATAGTATATATATATATAGTATATTATAGGATATTATTAATATTATATGATATATATAAGTATATTATATATATTCCGTAAGACCGGGGCAATTCGGTCCATGTGGGGCAATTCGGTCCAGTGGCCAAAATAGCCTCATATCGAATGTAAATCATATCTTAAATAGCATTAAAATAATGTATTCTTTATGTCTTAGGTATTAGATTTTTTATTGAAACTATTGAATTTGTAAGTCACATCATTTTGTAGATTGTTTTTCATTTTCTGAGGCACTATAAACATCGGCTCACAATTTTAGGCATTATTGGCTAGAACATCCTATCAGGTCAAAATATCTTGTCAGCCCACACTCTTCTCGGCTACGGCCCAAGATACTCCGTCACTCTAAAAAATATGTTATAGCGCTTAATACGCAATCGTTGGACGTCCATCCTCGCACGCAACCCGAGATCCACTTATGTTTTATTACCTTATAACACACTTCCTGTTAACAATGGGCGGCATTTTGCTCCGGGTAATAACTCATGTTGCGTGAGGCAGAGATTTCTGTAACATTTGAAACTCCATTTTATTTATATATTTAATAATCGATTTTCAGTCCTCAATTTCTCGTCTCTCCTCTCGTCCGTTCTCTCTTTTCTTCCTCTCTTTTTTTACGAAATTATATGATGTTTATAAATTTTGTGTATCACTTTTTACTTAGCATATGATTTCGGTTATCGGCTTCTAATTATTTCTGTTTTTTTTCACATCTTTATGTGTCTTCTATATTTATATCTCTTATTATTTGCAAATTTTAATGCAGATGTGGTTCCATACCATCTTATGACTATAATACTGTATTTCCTATGGAGGTATATATAAGGGTATACTTCTGAGTATTGTTATTGTTAGTTATATCTCTTTTTAATTGTCAGTTTCGTTTCTTTTTGCATTGTCTGTTCTTCGGAAGCGTAATTGCCTATATAATTCTGTCTCGAGTTGGCAATTTCCGTTTTTGGTCATTTCACCTTTCTTTTCTTTTCTTTTCGTTTTTTTTTCTGTCATACAGTCGCATCACTTCGTAATAATCGTTATTTATGTCTCTCTCACTTTCTATATATATATTTGCTATATTATAATCTTTCCTTATTTCTCTGTGTAACTATACTCTTCTTATATAATTATACATTGGCTTATATTCTTTATACAGAATTAATATACATTTTACAGTCTCTGTTTCTTTGGTCACTTCTTGTTTTGTCTCTAATATATCTGTTTTAATAAATACTGTCATCCTATACTGTTATAACTCTGATTATTTCTCCTCTATTCTGTGTACCATACTCACGACATCTATCATGACATTACAGGAATTTCTTATCTTTGTGTTGTAGTTTACTCATTATCTTGATTTTGTTCTGTTTTGGCACTATATATTATTACGTTATTCTGTTCTTCTTTTATGTTATTATATATATATATATATATATATCTCGGTTTATCTTTTTATTTTCTATCTTTTTTTCTTTCTTTTCTCTCATTTATATATATATTTTATTTGTAATTTCTCTATAGTTTTTAAATATATTTGTATCATTATATTCTATATTATTCTATATTATATTTATTATTTTAATATATTCTCTATCATTTATGAGGATTCTTAGGTGGATGTTGGTATTATTCGATATGCTTGTATTCTTGTATATTTGCTCTGTCTCTCCTCTATATTATATCTTGGTGTGTGTCCACATTTCGTTTTATTGTATTACTTCTGTTTTTTACAATCTAATTTCTTATATTTATTATATTGTATATATATTATTTATATACTAATTTAAGATATATATATATATTATATCTATAATATTATATATATATTTCCTTCTGAATATATTATTATTATATTATAAAAAGTTCATATTACCCCTTAGCTTTTTGAGTACCCCTGATTTTGGACCGAATTGCCCCGTTTTTACGTAATACTATACTATACTATATATAACTATTATATTATATATATTATATACCCTCTATATATACTACTATACTACTACTATACCTACTACTACTATTCCTACCCCTCACATATACTATATACTATATATATACCAAACGTCAGAAATTTTTCGCTTTAATTCTGCTGTAATATAGATACAAAAGAATTAACGAAATTCCTTACGTTTGGTTGGCATTTTTTTGATTTTGCGCCGTTTGACAAAAAACGAACGCAACTAGAACATTTTATTAGTTTTTCAACCAATTTTCTTACATAATATTGTAATACCATTATTTTTAAAAAGAGACCTAAAACGTTTGAGCTTGCGTTCAATTTTTGGTAACATCCGCAAAATCGTAAAAAAAACGCTCACCAAACGAAAGAATTTTGACAAATTCCGTATAATACAGAATAAACAAAGAATAGCAACCTTACATATTAAGGAATTCCTTACGTTAGTCGAGCCTTTTTTTTTTAAAGATTTTGCCAGTTTGACAAAAACGAACGCAAACCTCCGAGCATTTAATTACATTTTCGAACCCCATTTCTTAAATAATATTGTAATACCATTAATGTTTAAAAAAAAATGAAAAATGACTTATCATAATTTATTAATAAAACACATTTAATTTTCCATTCTTAGGGATGTGAAATTGAAGTGGAACGAATTGCCCCGCCCCCAAAATCGTGGGCAATTCGGTCCACGTTACTTATCGGCTTCTAACATTAATCCTATATTATATATACAAATACAATTATACCAAAATTTTACTCCTAAAGGATAACATTAACATATAAAAAAAAATTTCGAAAAAAAAAAAAAATAGTCCTCCATAAACCTTAGCATTTTTAGTACCCCTGATTCTTTGGGACCGATTGCCCGTTTTACGGTATATAATATTATATATATATATAATATATATATATATATATATATATATATTATATATATATATATATATATATATAATATATATAATATATATTGGGTTGTGAATTTTTTTTTTTTTTTTTTTTTTTTTTTTTTTTAACGTTTTTTTTTTTTAAACAATTTTTTTTTGTTTTTTTTTTAAAAATTTAAGTCTTTTTTATATATATGAAGATCTTGGAAATTATATCAGTATTACTAATACCCCTTCTAGGCCTAAATATTGACTATTAATATGGATTTTATATATACAGTATATATATCTATATATATATTATATATAATATATATATATATAATATATATATTATATAGTAGTATATTATATATATATATATATATAATAGTAATATATATATAATTATACTATATTGTATTATATAAGTATATATATATATATATATTATTGATCAACTAAAAAGGATGGTATAACAGTTGGTTTTGGGGTGTCGGGAGAAAATGGAGAATGGAGGAAGGTGATTGATTTCTGGTTGAGGTAGATGTGTTTCCAAGTATTAATACATTCTTAGACCACAAGAGTACTCATAGGTATACTAGAGTTGGTGTAGGTAGAGATGGAATTGAAGTGAAAAGTATGATTGAATTTTGATGTTGGTGGAGAAGGAGATGTTGAAGTGTGTTGGATGTTAAATCAGTGAGGGGTTTAGGAATTACCGCGCCGCATTCTCGGGCACTAGAGGGTATCATAGACCACACATGTTCTCAACACACCCTCGCTACCACATCACATACAGTTAGTGTGTGCACACATTGGATGGACAGAGGAAGGCGATTACACACACGGACACAGACACACCAAGTGGTCAACACCCACCACCATCTAACAGAGACGATGACACCGCAGATTTACAAGTCCGCTGAACACCACACAGGTAACTAAGACGAAAAGTATTGTATAGACACCGCTGCGGCGAGTAAATTCACAGTTCTGATGTGAAGCAGTTGAAACTGAATCTAATGTCCTGGATGAGCAAAGTGAAGGAAGCAATGTGTTAGTCCAGAGTGCAATACAGAAGGTCATGGTGGGGTTCAGCTACAAGAAGTAGGGGCTCAACGTAAGATGATAACTGGACGTGGTGGAACATGAAGGGTGATGGGTAGGGCTGTGTTACAAAGTAACACAAGAAGACGCGCTAGATTATCCGACTGTACTAAAAGAGCAACGAGTGATGAAGTTCAGAAAGAAAGAGCGGATGCGTTGGGTATTAAATAAGGAGTTAAAGAAAAAGGAATGCTTAAAGAGTCGCTACCGATAAGAGAAAGAAAGAGGTAATGGACGGCAGTTTGAAAGGAGGATGAAGTGGGTGACATATCAGGGGAAAGGAGCTCTTACTGGAAGGGAAGCGGGCCGAAAGGTTAAGAATTAGAATAAGGGGAAGCTGCTGAATCTGCATAGATAATGAATAGGGATGGTGTTTTGTAACTGTGAAAATGGATGTGAGTGGAGTGTGGCGAGGAGTATAGCAACGTGGTGAGCAGGTCAGTATTGTAAAATGGCTGTATATTATTGACGATATCTGGCAGTAAGCTGACTGTGAACAAAGAGGTGATTTTGGAATGAGAAGCGTGGTTGTGTGGGTTTGATGCTTGGTGCAAAGGAAGGAATATAGTACTTTGGGAGATGAGGTTTATTAAGCAGGAGAGGATGTCGTATATTGCGGGGCTAGAGAGCGTGAGAAAGGTTGAAGAGCAGAATGGAGGTGGAGAGGGCTTAGAGGATATGAATATATGCTGAGTGGTCTGCGCGAATCAGGTAATCGACGCCGTCGCGGAGAAAGTGCCGAGATGAGAGATGTAACTGCGGTTGGAAGATCATTGGAATGGCGAGAATGGAGGCGAAGATGGTGATGTGATTGGACTTAAAAGTTGCTGATTAATAAAGCGGCTTATGGAGGTATGTTCGAGGGATTGGAGGAGGGCAGTTATAGTACCCTTATAATATAAATAAGGGTAGAGGGGAGGATAAAGGGAACTGTAGTAATTATAGGGTATTTAGTTTTTGAGTGTTGTAGGGAAGATATAGTGCTGGTGGTTTTTGGTTCGCAAAAGAGTGGCTGCCGAGTGCTCGAAGGGATCTAATTGGTGAAGAACAGGTGCGTTTAGGAGTAGTTAGGAAGGATGTGTGGATCAATCGTTTTTAGCGTATTCTCAGAGGATGAACTGGATAATGCGTGATGGAGTACAGAAGACGCTGACTGATAGTGTGGATCCATCACAGACAGTCTGATGCGAAGCGCTTTAAAGAGAAGAGCC
>JABUQX010107931.1:0-25798 GCA_015478945.1 Trachelipus rathkii
AATAACTAATAATAACTTCTAACAAATTTCGGTTCTTCTCTTAATTTTATCACCATTACACCAGATTTAGAATTCTTAAAATACGATAATACTTTCCTAAATTTCACACATTTTGAAATTTATATTGGTTATAACTCCTTAAAATTTGAGTTTTTACGGTGATTTCAGCTTTGAAAAAAATAATGTGTTTTTTCATAAATAAAAAATTTTAAAAAAGCAGAAAGCGAATTTATCGTATAGGTTTTTTTTTAGGTTGGGGGTTCCTTTTTTAATTTTGGGGAAGTAATAAAATCCAACAACCAAATAGACTAAACGTTTTTTAATGAATATTGAGATATTTGTTTTTTTTTATATACCAAATAGCTTTATTTTAGTTTTTAAAATACTGTTTCTTAAAAAAAAAATAATAATTTTTAAAAATTACGCCTTTCGAGACATCTATTCACATTACCAAATTTAGAAACTCTTAAAAGTACGAATTTTTCCTAATTTCAACATTTGAAATTATTTGGTAAATAATAAAATTGAAGTTTTTACGGTATTTTCAGCTTTGAAAAAATTATGTGTTCATTGAAAAATGCAATTTGAAAAAGCTGAAACAAGTGAATTTTTATTAATAATAGAGTTTTTAGTTTCTTATGTAATTGTACGTTTTTTTTTAATGATATTTTCATATTTGTTT
The DNA here is from genome assembly GCA_015478945.1 of Trachelipus rathkii. NCBI lineage: Eukaryota > Metazoa > Arthropoda > Malacostraca > Isopoda > Trachelipodidae > Trachelipus > Trachelipus rathkii. The sequence continues at coordinate 683 of JABUQX010107931.1, forward strand.
TTATAAACTCTATAATTATTTCTATTATTGTTTATAACCTGTTTTAATAATTATATTTCAACTTCTTAATCTTACCGCTTTTGCTTCCAAATTTTCAACATTACAAATTTAAACTCTTAAAAGTTATCGCTGATTATTTCTCCCTAAGATAATGTAGTAAAATAAATGCTAAAATTGAGTTTTTAAACTCGGTATTTTTCCAGCCATTTTGAAAAAATAAACAAGTGTTTATTGAATCAATTATCAAAAAGCAGAAAAAGATTATCAGTGTGCCCATCCCGAAATTAATTTCTTTTTATATAATATCTAAATAATTATTGTTTGTTATATACCAAATATTCATTAGGTGTGAGAACCTGTTTAATAAAAGTATACATTCTATAATATTAATCTTTTTTCTTATAATCATATAAACTCTCAATTTTTACATATCTAGTTAACTCTTAAAGATAAACGATTTTTTCCTAAATTTCAACATTTTGAAATATTATTTGTAATCTCTGTAAATTAAGAGTTTTTTTACGGCGATTTTCAGCATTTAATAAATAATGGGTTCATCTGAAAATGCAATTCTTTAAAAAGCCAGAAACTGCAGAAGTTATATTAATAGTTTTAGGTGTTAAATTGATTTTTGACGTTTATAAATGAAATTTCAATATTTTGTTTTTATATACCAAATATTTCATTTAGTTGTGAAAACTGTTTTAAATAAAAATTATACTTTTCTATAATTACGCTTTTTTCTTAAATTATTCTAACATTAAAGTTTGAAACTCTAACACAATTTTCAGTACCGATTTCGCAATAAGATTTCAACATTGAAATTCATTTGGTAAAATCCTTAAATTCCGAGTTTTGAATCGGTATTTACAGCTATTTGAAAAGTACATTGCATGTTTCAACTTGAAATGCAATTCAAAAAAAGCAAAAAGAGAATTTTACTTATGTTTTTGTGAGGTGTCTTTAAATCAATGAGCGTTTTTAATGGAACTTTCAATATTTTGTTTTTATATACAAATATTTCATTAGGTTGTGAAAAAACCTGTTTACATAAAAAATTTTAACTTCTAAAATTAACGCTTCTTCTTAAAATTTCAACATTAGAATTTATTTACTCCTAAAAGTACGAATTTTCCTATATTTCAGCAGATTTGAAATAATTTGGTAAATCTAAAAATGAGTTTTTAACGGTATTCTTCAGCATTTGAAAAATAGTGTTTCATTGAAATTTGGCAATTCAAAAGCTGAAAAGTGACATTTATTAACATAGATTAATAGATGATCCTTAAATTGACGTTTTTTAACTGAAATTAATATTTGTTTTTTAATCCAAATATTCGATTAGTTTGAAACCCTCGCCTTTAAATTATATACAATTAACTTTCTAAAAATTACGCTTTTTCTAAATTTTCACATTACAATTTAGAACTCTTAAAAGTACAATTTTTCTTACTTTTCAACATTTGAAATTATTTGGTTAATCTAAAATTGAGTTTTAACGCGTATTTTAGCATATTGAAAAATATATCATGTGTTTCAATTGAAATACAACAGATGTTTCAAAAAGCTGAAAAGTGAATTAAAAATTGTTTTAGTTGTCTTACATTGACGTTTGTAATTTGAAATTCATATTGTTTTCATATAACCAAATTATGTCCTTTATTTTGATAAACACTATTTAATAAAAAATTTTTGAACTTCTAAAGATTTGACGCTTATTCTCAAATTTCACATTACTATATTTAGAACTCTTAAACGTACGGGTTTTTCCTAAGATTTCAACATTGGAAATTATTTGTTAAATCTTATTAAATTGAGTTTTTAACGGGTATTTTCAGCATTGAAAAAATTAATGTGTTTCTTTTAATGCAATATATCAAAAAGCAAAAATTGAATTTAACTAATAGTTTTAGGCTGTCTGTACAATTGACGCAGTTCCATTTTTTTTAATGAAATTTCAATATTTGTTTTTATATACGCAAATATTTCATTAGTTTGTGAAAACCTCATGTTTTTAATTAAACAAATTTACCTTCTAAAATAAACGCTGTTTGCTTAACAATTTTCACATTACAACAATGATGTAACCTAAATATGTACGATTTTCCCTAAATTTCACCAATTGAAATAATTTGGTAATTCTTAAATTGAGTTTTAAACGGTATTTTCAAGTATTCTGAAAAAATAATGTGTTCATTGAAATGCATTTTCCAAAAGCAGAAAAGCGAAATTTATTTTAAATCAGTTTTAGGTTCTTACATTTTGACGTTTATTATGAAATTCACTCAATATTGTTTTTATATGCAATAGTTTCATTAGTGTGAAAACCTGTTTTAATAGTAAAATTTTAAACTTCTAAATTACGCTTTTTTCTTAATTTCACATATCAAATTTAAGAAACTCTTAAAAAGCGATTCTTTTCCTAACTTTAACATTTGATAATTATTTGTAATTCTTAAAATTGATTTTTAACGGTAGTTTCAGCATTTTGAAAATTACTGTGTCGCACCTAGCAAGGCACATTAATCAAAAGCAAAAAAGAAGATTTATTTATAGTTAGGTGTGCTTAAATTGGACGTTTTTTACCATATTGCAAATTTGTTTATCAAATGGAAAAGCGCCTAATTCGTAGAGACACGCCGATGTAATTAAAACTTTTTGCTTATAAATTACGCCTTTTCGTTAAATTTTCACATTACAAGATTAGTTAGACCTCCTAAAAGTACGATTTTCTTAATTTCAACATTTGAATTAATTTGGTAAATTTCTTAAACTTGAGTTTTTAACGGTATTCTTAGCATTTGAAAAATAATGTGTTGCAATGAAATGCAATTTCAAAAAGCAGAAAAGCGAATTTATTAATAGGTTTAGGTGTCATTAAATTGACGTTTTTTTAATGATAATTTCAATATTTGTTTTATATACCAAATATTCATTAGTTGTGAAAATAACCTGCTTTTAATAAAAAATTTTGAACTTCTAAATTAACGCTTTTTCTTAAATTTTCACATTACAAATTAAGAACTTTTATAAAAAGTACGATTTTTCCTAAATTTCAACATTGAAATTATTTGGTAAATCTTAAAATTGAGTTTTTAACGGTATTTTCAGCATTTGAAAAAATAATGTGTTTCATTGAAATGCAATTTCAAAAAGCAGAAAAGCGATAATTTATTAATATAGGAAAAAATATTTTACCAATATAAAAATGAAATGTTTTACCAATATAAGAAAAAATATTTTAAATCAATTTTATGTGCCAAAACCATAAGTTAAATAAAAAATTTTTTTTGTTTAATTTTAACTTCTGAAAATTACAGGCTTTCTTAAATTTTCAAATCACAATTTTAGAACTCTTAAAAGTAGATTTTTTTCCTAAATTTCAACATTTGAAAACTTATTTGGTACATACTTATCAATTGAGTTTTACGCGCATATTTCAGCATTTGAAAAAGAGAATGGTGTTTCATTGAAATGCAATTTTAAAAAGCAAAAAAAGCGAATTTATTATAGTTTTAAAGGTGTCTTAAATTGACGTTTTTTAATGAAATTTCAATATTTGTTTTTATATACCAAATATTTTTTTAGTTGTTAAAACCTGTTTTAATAAATTATTATAACTTCTAAAATTACGCTTTTTCTTAAATTTTCACATTACAAATTTAGAACTCTTAAAAGTACGATTTTTCCTAAATTTCAACATTTGAAATTATTTGGTAAATTTTAAAATTGAGTTTTTAACGGTAGCATTTTCAGCATTTGATAAAAATAATGTGTTTCATTGAATGCAATTTCAAAGCTTGAAAAGTGAATTATTCAAAAGTTTTAGGTGTCCTTAAATTGACGTTTGTTTTTAATGAAATTTCAATAGTTAACTTTTTTTAATATAACCAAATATTTCATTAGTTTGTGAAAACCTGTTTTCAATAAAAATTTAACCCTGTCTAAAATCACGGCTTTGCTTAAATTTCACATACAACATTAAAGAATCCTTAAAAGTACGATTTTTCCTAAATTTCAACATTTGAAATTATTTGGTAAATCTTAAAATTGAGTTTTTAACGGTATTTTCAGCATTTGAAAAAATAATGTGTTCATTGAAATGAATTTCAAAAAGCAGAAAAGAGAAAATTTATTAATTGTTTATTAGGTGTCTTAAATTTGACGTTTTTATAATGAAATTTTTAATAAATTATCAATTATTATTATCAAATATTTTTCAATAGTTATGAAAATAGCTTTATAATAAAAAATTTTAACTTCTAAATTTACGCTTTGCTTAAATTTCAGCATTACATTTAATGAAACTCTTAAAAGTATGGGCGATTTTAATATAAATTTGCGAGAGCATTTTGAAATTATTTGTTAAATCTTAAAATGAGTTTTTTAACGGTATTTCAGCATTTAAAAAAATAATGTGTTTCTCTGAAATGCAATTTTCAAAAGCAGAAAAGTAAATTTTTAATAATTGTTTTGGTGTCTTAAATTGAACGTTTTTTAATGAAGATTTTCAATATTTGTTCTTTATATAATGCCAGACATATTTTCATTAGTTGTGAAAACCTGTTTTAATAAAAACTTCACTCTAAAATTAACGGCTTTTTCTTAAATTCTTCACCATTACAATTTTATAAACTCCTTAAGAAGTAACGAATTTTTCCTAATTTCAACATTTGAAATTATTTGGTAATTCTTAAAATTGAGTTTTTAACAGGTTTTCAGCATTTTTGAAAAAATAATGTGTTTCATTGAAATGCAATTTTAAAAAGCAGAAAAGAGAATTTATTAATTCATTTAGGTGTCTTAAATTGACGTTTTAAGAAATTTCAATAAGTTTGTTTTTATTAACCAAGTATTCATTAGTTGTGAAAACCTGTTTATAATAAAAAATTATAACTTCTAAAATTACGCTTGTGTTTTGAAATTTTTCAAATTACAAATTTTAGAACTCTATATCTCGATTTTCTTAAATTTTCACATTTAAATTTATTTGTTAAATCATTAAATTGAGTTTTTAACAGGCGATTTTCAGCATTTGAAAAATAATATGTGTTTCATTGAATGCAATTTTAAAAAGCAGAAAGGCGAATTTATTAATAGTTTAGGTGTCTTAATGACGTTTTTTAATGAAATTTCAATATTTGGTTTTATAATACCAAATATTTTTTTAGTTTGTTAAAATCCCTGTTTTAAATACATATAAAATTAATAACTTGCGTAAAAGTTACGCCTTTTCTTAAATTTCACATTACAAATTTAGAACTCTTAAAAGTACGATTTTTCCTAAATTTCAATCTTTGAAATTAATTGTAAATGTACATATTGCGTTTTAACGGGTATTTTGCAGCATTTGTAAAAAATAATCGGTGTTGCATTGAATGGCAATTTCAAAAAGCAGAAACACGAATTTAATAATTTTAGGTGTCGTAAATTGACGTTTTTTAATGAAATTATCAAATATTTGTTATATTATATATCAAATATTTCACTAGTTGTGATAAACCTGTTTTAAATAAAAAATTATAACTTTCTAAAATTACCTTAATTCTTAAATTTTCATCATTATATATTAGAACTCTTAAAAGTACCGATTTTTTCTAATTTCAACATTGAAATATATTTCATTTGGTAAATCTTCAAATTGAGTTTTTACGGGATTTTCAGCATTGCTGAAAAATAATGTGTTTCATGAAATGCAATTAAAAGAGTCAAGAAAAGCGACTTTATTAATCAGTTTTAGGTGTCTAAATTGACGATTTTTAGTGAAATTTCAATTTTTGTGGTTTTTATTAAACGAAGTTTTTTTTTGTTGTAAAAAACTGATTTTGTAGAAATTTTTTTTATTGTTATAATGATGCTTTTTCTTTAAATTTTCACATTACAAATTTAGAACTTCTTAAAGTACGATTTTCCTAAATTTTTCAATACATTTGAAATTATTTGGGTAATATGTTAAAAAATTGTAGCCTGGACGGGTAACTTGTTTCAGCATTTGAAATATTAATGGGGTTCATTGAAGTGGCAAATTTCTAAAATAAGTCAGAAAAAGTTAATTAGGTCAAAGTTTTAGGGAAACTTTTAAATTTTTCGATTTTGCCAAGAAGTTTATATTTGTTTTAATATATCAACCAGATATTATTTTTTCATTTAGTTTTAAAACCTTTTTAATAAAAAATTTTAACTTCTAAAATTACGCCTTTTTCTTAAATTTTAGCATTACAAATTTAGAACTTAAAAGTACGATTTTCCTGAAATTTCAACTTCTGAAATTCATTGTGAGTAACATCTTTAAAATTGAATTCTTCAACGGTATTCTCTGCTGATGAAAAAATAATTGTGTGTTCATTAAATTGCTATTTTCAAAAAGCAGTAAATGTGAATTTAAATTAGTAGTGTTTTTTAGGCTGTCTTAATAGACGTTTTTTTTAATAGAAAATTTCATATTTGTTTTTTATATACCAAATATTTTATTAGTTTTTGATAAATACTCTTGTTTAGATAAAATTTTAACTTCTAAATTATGCTACGCTTTTTACTTAAATTTTCACATTACAATTTAGTATAATCTTAGAAAGTACCGATTTTTCCTAAATTTTATGACATTGAAATTTATTGGTAAATCTTAAATTGAGTTTTTAAAAAAAATATTTTCAGGAAATTTAAAAATAAATGTGTTTCATTGAAATGCAATTTTCAAAAGCAGAAAAAGAGAATTTATTAAATTGTTTTCAGGTGTCTTAATTGACGTTTTTTAATGAAATTTTAATAAATTGTTTTTATTTATACCAAATATTTCTCATTAGTTGTGAAAACCTTTTTTAATAAAAAATTTTAACTTCTAAAACGTCAATTATTTCTTAAATCCATACAATCAACTAAGCAAGATTCTATAAAAGTAAAACTTTTTGGTAACGACAGTTGGAAATTATTCTTGGTCATTCTTAAAATTCGGATGTTTTTTATCTGATTTTTCCAGCTATTTAAAAAATTAATTGTGTTTCATTGAAATGCAATTTTAGAAAGCAGAATCAAGGTAATTTTATTTAAATGCAGTTTATGTGTCATAAATTGAAACGTTTTTTTAATGAATTCACTCAATAATTTTTTATATATACAAAATTAAAACTATTTGTGTGAAAACCTGTTTAATAAAAAATTATAACTTCTAAATTATAAATAAATACTTTATCGTAAATTTCACATTACAAATTTAGAACTCTAAAAAGTAACGATCTTTTTCCTTTAATTTGAAACATTGGTGGAAATTATTTGTTTAGAAGGTCAAGTAAACAGATTCGGAGTGTTTTTAGGATATTTCCGGGCATGGTTTATAGGAGAGGAATTCGTGGAGTGATTGTGAACTCAGATTCAAAAGCAGGAAAAGTATATTTATACATAAGTCTTTGAGTGTCTTAAATTAAGACCGTTCTAATTTAATGAAATATTTCAATTATTTTGTTTTATAATTATAGCCGAACATATAATTTTATGACAAGAAAACCTTTTTAATAAAAGCAGTTACTGCTAAAATTACGCTTTTTTTCTTAAATTTTGCACATTACAAATTTTAGAACCTTAAAAGTCACCAGATATTCATTCCTATATTTCACCCAGTTGGAAATTCTTTTCGTAAGTCTTAAAATTGAGTTGTAAACGGTATTTTTCAGCATTTGAAAAAATATGTGTTTCATGCTGAAATGCGCAGACTTATCAAGAGAAGACAGAAAGAAGTCACTCAAAATATATAGTTTAAGCTTAAATTGAACCGTTTTTATAATGACAAATTCGGTCATTAAATAGTTGTCTTTTATATACGCGAAATAATCTCGTATAATTATGTCAAATACCTCTTGTAGTACATATTAACACATTTTTTTTCCTTTTTCTGAAATTATTTTCTGTGTCAGTGCTCACCACACGAATAGAATCCTAAAAGTACAATAACATTCGTAAATTCTCGAACATCTTGAATTATTCAGCGTGGTTAATTCCTTAAATTAGGCGGTTTTTTCGAAACAGGGCATTTTCGAGCATTGTGAAAAATAATGTGTTCATTGAAATCGCAATTTTAAAAGCAGCAAAGGCGAACTTTATATTATGAGGGCGTTTTGGGTGTCTTAATAAAATTGACGTTTTTTAATGAATTTCCAATATTGTTTTTATATAAGCAATATTTTTTTAGTCTGTTAGAAACTTTTTTAAAAGAGAATTATAACTTCTAAACATTGAGGATCCGCTTTTTCTTAAAATTTTCAACATTACATTTTATTGAACTCTTAGAAGTACGATTTTTCCTGAAATTTCATCATTTTGAAATTATTTTGCTGGTAAATCTAAAATTGGAGTTTTAGATAGGGGTATTTTTCACGCAGTTGAAAAAATATGGGTTTCATTTGGAAATGCAATTTTTTCAAAAAGCATTAAAAGCGAAATTTATTAATTGTTTTTAGGTGTCTTTAAATTGACGTTTTTTAATGAAATTCTCAATATTTTTTATATACCAAATATTTTCATTAAGTTGTGAAAACACGTGTTTTATAAACAAGTTAAATAACTTCTAAAATTTAACGGTACGGCGTCTTTTTTTCTTAAATTTTTTCAACATCATTTTTTTTTTTTTTTTTTTTTTTTTATTACTATTATATTTTTGATAATCTCTTTTCAACATAACTTCTCTTTTCTTCATTTTTTTCTTTGTTTCTAAATTTCCAAGCATGTTGAAATTATTGGTAAATTTTATTTTAAAATGGAGTTTTTTAACGCTGGGATTTCAGCATTTTGCATCAGCAAATGTTTCTCATATGAAATATTTGCAATTTAACAAGAAGCATGAAAAGGGCGAATTTTAAATAGTGTTTAGGTGTCTTAAATTGAGCTTTTTTTTAAGGAAAATTTCTAATATTTGTTTTTTTATATACAAATATTTTTTTAGTTGTGTAATAATGACTTCCTCTTAATTATTATTATAACTTGCTAGCCAAATATTTTTTTAAGTTGTTAAAACCTGTTTTAAATAAAGAAAATGTATAATGGGAGTAAAATTACGGGCTTTTTGTGTTAATATTTTTTCAACCTTACCAAAATAATGGTCTAACTCTTCAAACCTAACGGGATTCATCTTTCCGATAAATTCAACATCATTGAAATTAATTGGTAAAAGTCGTTAAAATGAGTTTCTTAAAACGAGTATTTTTCACAACTTTGAAAAAATAATGTGTTTCATTGAATGTAAATAAAGCAGAAAAGTAAATTTATTAATACTTTTAGGTGTCTAAATTGACGCGTTTTTTAATTAGAAGATTCAAATAATTTGTTTTTTTATCAAAATATGTTCATGAGAGAAGAAATATCTGTCTTGATAATACTTTTTGTCCTTCTAAGTTTCTAACATTCCGATTTTTCTTAAATTTTCACATTCAAATATTAGAAAAGTCCAAATCTTACTGTTTTGATCGTGGATTTTCAGAATTTGATATGCTCGGATGAAAGTAAAAAAAGGAGTTTTTCACTTCGGTTTGTCAGCAATAATGAAAAATAATGGTTTCATTAAAAGTGCTAATTTGATTTGTCAAGAAAGGCCAAGAAAAGGTGACTTTATTAGTTAGTTTTAGGTGTCTTAATTGGAGCGTTTTTTTTAAATGAAGACTTTCAAGGTATTTGTTTTTTGATAAACCGAAGAATTTCATTAGTTGTGAAAACCTTTCTGAGATCAAAAAAAACTGTCACATGCCAAACGCCGAGGCTGTTTTTCTCCCTTTAAATTTTGACAGGTTACAAGAATTTAGAACTTAAAAGTACGGCAGATTTTTCCTCCCTAAATTCTCGAGACATTTGAAATATATTTGGCTATAAGTCCTTAAAATTCGAGTTTTTTAAATAAATATTTCAGCATGGTTGAAAAATGAATGTTTTTCATTGAAATGCACTTTCAAAAAAGCAGACCAGGGAGGAGCAAAAGGAAAATTTATTAATTTGTTTTAAGGTGTCTTAAATTGACAGGTTTTTAAATGAAATTTCAAATACATTGTTTTTCAATATAAAGCCACCAAAAATATGTCCATTAGTGTGAAAACCTGTTTTAAAAAAAGTAAAAATTTTAACTTTCTAAAAACAAAAGCTTGTTTTTTCCTTCAAACTTTTACACGATTACAAATTTTAGAAACTCACCCTGAGAGTACGTATTTTTTTCCCTAAATTTTCACATTTGAAGATTAATTTGGTTAATCCCTTAAAGATTGAGTTTTCTTCTTATTTAATTATACGGGGAATTTCAGTCATTAAAAATCATAAGTGTTCTCATTGAAAAATGCAATTTTAAAACAAAGGCAATAAAGCGATTTATTAATAGGTCTTTTAGGTGTCATAAATGCGTTTTTTAAATGAGAATTTCAATATGTCTGTTTTATTTATACCGAGAATTTCTCATTAGTTTGTAAACCTTTGTTAAGTTAGGATTATAACTATCTTAAAGTTGTTTAGATAATTGTTCAGACGGATTACGTAACTAGAACTTCTTAAAGTACGATTTTTCCGACCTAAATTGTCAATCATTTGCAATTATTTGGCTAAATCCTTAAAAGTTGAGTTTTTTTTAATCGGTCCTTTACAGTCATGTTGAAAAAATCACCTGTGGTTCAATTCAAATTGAATTATGCAAATTTCAAAACAAAAGCAGAAAAGAAATTGTATTAATTGTTTTAACGGTGTCTTAAAGTTGACGTTTTTTAAATGAACGAAAATTTCAAGTATTTTTTTTGTTTTTTATATACGTAAAAAGACCAAACCAAATATTTCATTAGTTGGTGAAAACCTGTTTAATAATAAATATTGTAAACTTCTAAAATAACAGCGGCTTTTTTTTTTTTCTAAAATTAATCACATTAGAATTTCGCAACTCTTAAAATTAACGCGAACTTTTTCCCCTTAAATTTCAGCAATTTCAAATTATTGTAAAAGATTTAAAGAATTGAGTTTCATTAACAATTTTTTTCGCATATTCAGAAAGTTCATAATAATTTTTTACTTGAAATGCAATTTCAAAAAAGAGCGAGGCAGCGAGTGGAAGAAAGCAGAAAATGGAATTTATTAATAGTTTTTTTAGGCTCCCCTTAAATTGACGTTTTTTTTTTTTTTAATAATGCAAATATTTCAATATTTTGTTTTTATTACGCCATTAAATATTTCATTAGTTGTGAAAACTGTTTTAAAGACAGATAAAAAATTTAACCTTCTAAATAATTACGCTTTTTTTTCTAAATTTCACAATTACAATAAATTTAGAACTCTTAAAGTAGATTTTTCCCTAAATTTTCCAACATTTGAATATTATTTGTTACAATCTTAAAATTGAGTTTCTTAAAATTTTGTGAACCATTTGAAAAATAATGTAGTTTCATTGAAATGCAATTTCAAAAGCTGCAGAAAAGAGAATTTATAATTGTTTAGTGTCTTAAATTGACGTTTATTTTAATATGAAATTTCAATATTGTTTTTATATACCAAATATTTCATTCGTTGTGAAAACAGTCTGCCTTTTTTTTACAAAAAATTTAACTTCTGCTAAAACTTACGTTCTCCATAAATTCTTACCCCTTCCCCCTCCCCCAAAAAAAACATTTTCAAATTTAGTACTTACTTACTACTACTACTACTACTACTACTACTACTACTACTACTACTACTACTACTACTACTACATTAATTTTCTCGGAACCAGCCGACACTTGGAATCTTGTACTAGTTTTCCCTTCTATTTCGATCTGATTCCTTCCATTGCTCATGGCAACCTTTAAATTTACTTGTATCCGATCTCCTTTCATCAAGCTACCCTTCTAAAAAGTAGGATTAATACCTCTTTGTTCCTCTGCGTCAATCCCTTCGACAATACCCTAGGTCTCCTTCCCTTCTCCAAATATGTCGAACACATTTTTCAGTGTTTATCTCACCAGTTCACATTGAATCAATGGTTTATTTGTTAATTTCATTAACACTCTGATATGTCTTCTTATTGATCGAGCTTTATTATGTCTTCTTATTGATCTTTCTTGAAATGCAATGTTCAAAACACCTCTAAAGTTTTCTTTATTCTTTTCCTAAATAAGTTTTCATCTTTTATTGATACGTTAACTTTTGCTTTACTGCAAAATCGCGTGTTCTCTTCTGTTGTCTCATTGATATGCTCAATTTACAACTCTCCACATGTGGTTTGCGGTCTTGGAATTACAACACTCCTCATGTTGGTGACGGAGAATCTTGATCTAGCAACCTCTATGGTGGTGAGCGGAATTTTGATCTAGAAACTCCATGTGTTAGTGGATTTGTCTCGAACTTCGATGTGGTGGCGGATCGTAATTAAAACCGATGTGTGGAACGGATGTGATCTAGTACCTCATAGTAGTGGGTCAGATTTGATTACAAAACTTCATGTGGTGGAACGGATCATAGAATTAGCAACAATCCCCATGGTGGTAAGCGGATCTTATACTGATACCTGGAACACTAGATGTGGTGGGCGGATTTGAACTCAATAGAACACCTTAGGATGTGGGTGAGGTATTTGATGCTAGACTCATGTGGTAGGCGAGATCTTGATCTAGAAACACCCGATGTGGTGGGCGGATGTGGAATGATAGTACACATGTGGTGGGCGGATCTTGCTCTACACCACTGCGTCGAGAGTTGATTTAACATACATGTGTCTTTCATTTTTCTTGATCTAGAACACTCCATGATAGTGGGCGATCTTGATCTAGAACCTCGATGTGGTGGGCCGATCGTGGTCAATACACTCCATGTGGGTGGCGTATCTTGATTCATACAACTCTCATGAAAATAGAATATATATTTACAACACTACCAATTTGGTGAGGAGATCTGAAATAACTATGAACTCTGCAATACATCTGGTTGGCGACTCTTACATCTATAACACTACGAATATGGTTTGGCGATCAGGATTAAAAACTCAACTGTCGATGGTGGAGATCGTGATCTAGTACATTCTTTTTTTCCATGTTATTTGTCGGAAATATTGATTCTTACAAAACACTGGTCATGTGTGGACCGAGATAATAGAATACTAAACACATTCTTTTCATGGGAGACAGTGGATATTTGGTTAGAAACAAACACGATGATGAATGCGGAATATACACTCATTTTGGTTATATAACACAACTTCATTGTGGCTAGGAGAACGGAAATTAGAATTCACATCACCCTCATGTGGTGAGTTTCGGATCTTAGATCTAGAAACTCTGATGTGGCTGGGATCTTGATCTAGAACACTCGATGTGGTTGGCAGATCGTGAGTAGACATCTCATCTTCATGGTGATGGGCTGGATTTGTGATTGAGGACATTCGTTCACTCGGGTGACTGATTTCACATTCAATGTGGTTGACGAATCTTGAATTCTACGCATTCTCATGTGTGGGAAGGCTCTGGAGTTGTTTTCTTAGAATCACTCATGTGGTGGGGGGAGTGTATCTGAATCACTCGAGTGGTGGGTCAGCGAATCGCGATCTAACATCGATGTGTGGCGTTATGCTAAGTTACTTAGCCTCTCAGTTGTGGCAAGAAATTCTATTTACAACACATCATGTGGTGGGCACACTGGATCCGATAATAAAAAAGCAGTTAGAAGAACAGCTCCATGTGTGAGGAACGGATCTTTGATCTACGAACACTCCATGATAGTGGGGATCTTGACTAGAACATCGATGTACGTGATCTAGTAACACTCCATGTGTGAAGCGCTGAAATCTTTGATATTATATATCACTTCAATGTTGTTTACTGCGAGTCTTGATCTACAAAAATTCCATGTTTTTGGATGTAAGCAGGTCTATGTAATCAGACAACACTCTACGTTGGTAGGCACGGATCAGTTTACCTCATTGAACTCCTGCACAATGTGGTGGGCGTATGTAATATCGCTAATGTACTATTTTCGCAGATGTTGGGTGGTTAGTAATATCTCTGAATTAGCAACTCATATTATATGTTTTTGGACGGATTCGTATATTATTCAACACATATTCTCATGTGGTGAGGCGAGGATTCTTGATTAGATACATCTGATAATGGATGGCTAGGATCTTAATGTATATAATTAATGTGGGAATGTTTTGTCGTGATTATGATCTTGAAAACCTTGTGGCAAGGGCGGATCGTGGTCATTAACATCCATGTTAGTGGTGACGATTACATTTGTTTTTCTACATCGTGTGGATAATGAGGATATTAGAATTAATCTACAACGACTACATAGTTGAGAGACCTGATTCATTGCATATAAGAATGAGTGTGGTGGCGGATCGTGATCTAGCACCGATGTGAGTGAGCGATTCGTGATCTTGTCAAATTTAATCTACGAATGGTTGGGACGATATTAGTAAACACCATATTTAGTGTTTCGGATCTTGATTTATCAATCAGTTAATAATTTGTTGGTGCTGATTCTATGACTCTACACATCATGTGGTGAGCGAATCTTAGAGATACTTAGAATACTCAATGTGTTCGAGCGGATCTTGATCTAAAACCTCCATGTGGTGGGCGGATTTAGATGTGATGTACTCGGATGTGGTGGGCGGAGAATCGTGATACTAAGACATCATTACTGTGAGGCAGATGCGGTTACTCAACTTAGTAACCTCATGTGGTGGCGGGAACTTTGGTTAACAAAATTTTAAATATGGGCGAATTAACAGATCCTTGATCAACAACACTGCATTGGTGAGCGAGATTTTTGAATATAGAAATTCTCATGTTGGTGGGCATGATTGATTTAGAACCTCGATGTGGTGTGGGTCTTGGGAAAGGCTGGATCGTGATTAGAAACTCGTATGTGGTGGGCGGATGTGATCTAGTACACTCCATGTGTTGGGCAGATTGATTTACAAACCTTCATGTGGTGGACGGATTTGATTGCTCGAAATCAACGTACTCCATGGTGTGAGCGTAATTTGATTTTATGAAACTTTCTTTCTCTAATTGGGTGGGGCGGATCTTGATGCCTTGTGAACTAGCTTCCGTGTCGTGGGGGATGTGATCAAGTACACTCCATGTGTGGGAGGAGTCTTTGATTTTCAACACTTCGTTGTGGACGTTAAATGTGAATAACAAGCATCTATTAATGTGGCTGAGAGGATCCATTATCTACGAAATCCAAGTGTGAGTGGGAGAGGCGGATTTTGAATTCTAGAACATTCCTCTTGTATGGTGATGGATTATTGTGATTTAGTACTATTTTAGCATATTTATAGGTGGATTCGGATCTGATTTTCATATCACTTTATGTGTGTGATTTGGTTTTGTATCTATGATCCAAGTGGTGATGCAGAGATGCTTGATCTAGGTAACGTCTCTGTGGTGGGTCGGATTTCTGATTAGACTCTTGAATGTGTGAAGTCGTATCTGTATTATGAAATTGTGTGTATTCGAATCGTAAATCTTAGTAACACTCACGATGTTGTGGGGCGGATCGTGATCTAGTAAACTCGATGTGGTGGGCGGATCTCTTTATTTACAACACTTCAAGTGGTGGACGGATCTTGATCTAACAAATACTTCCATGTGGGGAGGGATGTTGAGATTTAAGAACAATCTATGTTAGTTAAGCGGATCTTGATAGAACACCGATGTGAGATGGAGCGATACTTGATTCTGAACACTCGAATAATGAGTAGGTTTAAGAATATTTAACGGATCAGTGATAAAGAGAAATAAATATTTCGATGTATTGGGTCGGATCGTGTGATCTATGAAATAGTCACTCATGATGGGTGGGCGGATTTTTAGACTTACAAAACTTTTAATTTTGGTGACGGATCTTGATCAGAACACCCATGTGTGGGCGGTAGTGATCTAGAAACGATGTGATGGGCGGATGTGATCTAGTAACATTCATGTGGTGGGCCGACTGATTACAAACTTCATGTTGGTGGTGGAATCTTGTCTATAAATCATGTTTTGAGCGGATCTGATCATCGACACTTCATGTGGTGGGCGGATCTTGATCTAGAACACACGATGTGTTGGGACGGACTCTATGGAAAAAATAGAATACTCATCCAATTAATAGGTGAAGGGGATCGTATCTAGTTCAAAATCCGCATGTGGGCGGATCTATGATTACGACAATTTATGTGTGTAACCCGGATTTGATTATAACACTTCATGTGGGGTAGCGGATCTTATCTAGAATACTCGAATGTGGTTGGGATCTATAATCTTAACATCAATGTGGTGGGCGGATGTTGATCTAGAAACTCTGATGGGTGAGATGAGGTAGATGGTGGTCAATTAACACTCATGTTGTGGGCGTATCTTGATTTACAAAACTTCATGTGGCTTCGGATCGGATCTTGATCTACATAACAGCAGTAGGTGAACGGTACATTTGATTCTATGAGAACTCACATGTGTGGGCGGATCGTGAATCTAGAACACTCAGTGATTGTTGAGCGGATCGTGTCTATGGAACACTCGATGTGGTGGGCGGATAGAATCTAAGTAACACATCATTTGGATAGAGAT
Source organism: Trachelipus rathkii (assembly GCA_015478945.1). Classification (NCBI taxonomy): domain Eukaryota; kingdom Metazoa; phylum Arthropoda; class Malacostraca; order Isopoda; family Trachelipodidae; genus Trachelipus; species Trachelipus rathkii. Next base: position 17,224 of record JABUQX010107931.1, read on the forward strand.
GGAGCGGAAATATTGAAATTTACAATCTACATTTCATTAGTGTGGTCGATTTGATCTCAACTTCCATGTGGTTAGCGGAATCTTGACTCATGATCTTATAAAATAGTGGTAGAGACGAATATTGAGATCTATAAAACACTCCATGCTCTAGGAGTCGGGATCTTGATCTGAACACTGATGTGGTGCGGATCGTGGAATCTAAGACAATCACTAAGAGTGGTGGGGGCTGAAATAGAGTTATCTAGTAACTCATGATGGGCGATCTGAATTACATATTATTATATGGTGGTTCAGATCTTGATAATCTATTAATCTCATCGCACATGTGGTGAGATCTTTGAGCATTCTAGAACTCATGTGGTGGCGGATTTAGATTAGATAACACTCGATGTGGTGGGCGGATGTTTGATCTAGAAACTCGATGTGGTTGGGACTGATCGTGATTAAAGTACATCCCAGTGGTAGGAGATTTTTCACGCAGTATCTTGATTTAAACGCTTTCATTGGTTGGTGGACGGATTTTGTTCTATCACAACATACCATGTCAGGTGTAGAGCAGTCATATTGATCTAGAACTCTCCAAATGGTGGGCGGATCATGTGATCATCGGAAGATGGATATGGTGGGGCGGATCGTGATAAGTACAACTTCACTGTAGGTGGCGGATCCTTGATTTACATCACTTCATGTGGTGGACGGATTGATCTACAACACTATATGTGGTGAGCGGATCTTGATCTTAACACTTCTCATGTTATGTGGGCGGTCTTGATTCCTAGAACACCGCGATGTGTGTGTGATCTTTGTGTTGTCATTATAGAACTTCATGTGGTGGGTCGATCTTGCTTTTTATCTTTTTATGTTTGAGATTGGTTCACGGAGATCTTGATCTAAAAACAGACACGAGTAGTGAGAGGTATTCTGATTTTATGATAAATCTTTGTGGGGGCCGGATCATTGATCTATGAACCCTCATATGTGGTAAGTACGGAGATCTCTGATTTCTAGAATATTCGATGTTTGATAAATTTGGCTGATCTCGTAATCTAGCCACTCGGATGTTGTGGGCCGGATCGTGATCTTAGTACGCTCATGTGGTGGGCGGATCTTTTTGAAAACTTTGTGGTGAGGCGGATTTTGATCTACACTCCATGTGGCGGAAGCGGATGTATGATCTCAGAACACACTCCATATAGTTGCGATACTTGGATTTAGAAACGCTGCGATGATGGTTGTGGCAGGATCTTGAATCTAGACACTCGTTTGGTAAGGCGGATGTGATCTAGAACACGTCGATGTGTGGTGCCGATTAGGTGATCTAAGAACATCCATGTGGTGGGCCGGATTCTTGACCTTCAACAATTTATTTGGTGGATCGGATCTTGATCTAGAACACCCGATGTGGTGGGCGAATGTGAATAAATAAATGAAACAAAATATGGAGTGCTACGGATTGGGATCTAGTACATTCCATGGAGTATAGGAATGTATATACGATTCTTGATTTAACAAACTTCATGTGGTGGATGAGATTTGGATCTTATAACTCCAATGTTTGAAGCGGATCTTCATCAAGAAACTTCAATGTGGTGGGGCCGATCTTGAATTAGAATAGATTCGATGTGTTGTGGCGGATCTTGATGCTAGTACTTTCATTTGGGTGAATCTGGACTTTGATCTCAACATCAATCGATCGCGCGAGCTCGAGTACAGTTGCATTAGAGATATCCACGACTCGCTTGTTCAGGATCTTAATGACTTTAACACTTGATGTGGTTGGGCTGTCGTGATCTAGTAACTGCTGTTGTGGCGAATAATTGTTTAACAACACTAATATAGATAGATAAAAACGGTCATTAGATACTAACAACAAAATAATGTGTGTGAGCGATTTTTGATATGGAACCTCCATGTGGTTGCGGATTTGATTAGAACATCTTTTCTGATTGGTTGGAGAAATCGGGATCAATAAAGTATTGGTCGAATGATCTAGAAGCATCTGTGTGTGCGATCTTGATTTCGACACTCGATGTGGTGGGGCGGTCTCGAATTTACACACTCGATGTGTGGGGACTGCATGAGGTGATATATGTAAACTCATTGTGGCTTGCGGATTTGATTTCAAACAATTCATGTGGTGGACGGGATTCTGATCTAAAAACTGGCAATGCTGGTGAGCGGATTTGAGTGGGAACACATACAGTGTGGTTCTGCGGATCTTGATCTATGAAACTCAATATGGTAGGGAGATGGAATCAAGATCTAGAAACATACACAATGTGCGAGAATCGTGTGTGATCCTAGATCGTCGATGTGGTGGGCAGATCGTTGATGTAGAAGACTCCAGTTGTGAGGTCGGAATGGTGATCTTCCAAACTTTAATGTTGGTGAATATGTAAGGGATTTTGATTCTATTCAACCTTCATGTGGTGAGCGGCATCTTGATATAGAAACTTTCATGTGGTGCAAGTTATTCTGATTTTGATCCTAGAACCTCGTTATAAGTGGAACGGATCGTGATCAAGACACGCACTGTAGTGGACGAAAGGATCATAAAATATTACAACACTTCATTGTGTTAACGTATTTGTCTGAAGTCACTATATTAGTGGTGAGCGATCTTGATCTAGAAAATGCTCGAATTTATCAGGGAGGATCTTTGATCTAAAAACATGAGACATCGATGTGTTGGGCGGATCTTTGCTTTATCAACACTATGTGGTGGACTGGAATCTTTGATGCTTCACACTCCATGTGGTAAGCGATCTTGTATCTACAAACAACACAGATGTGCGCGAGAACTGTCTTGATCTAAGAATAACAAAATCGATGGTTGTGTGGTGTGGAATCGTGCTAGAAGTACACATAATTGTTGTTGATGGCGGATCTTGATGTTACCACACTAAATATTCATGTTGGTGGGACGGACATATGATTAACACTCCTGTGGTGACGAATTTGTTTAGAAACACTCATGTGTGGAATAGATGGGATCTTGATCTTAGATACTCGATGTGGTCGGGCGGAATCTGATCTAGAACACTCGATTGTGGTTGGCGGCTTGTGATCTTATACACTTCATATGTCGGGGCGGATCTGATTTACCCCTTTATGTGGTGACGGAATCTTTACTCACCATAATTGGTGAGGCGATCTGATCTAGAACCATGATGTGGTGGCGGATCTTGCTTAGAACACTTGATGTGGGGTGGCGGATCTTGATCTAGAAATCGATTGTGGGTGGGCCGGATCGTAATCTAGAAACTCGATGTGGTGGGGACCATGATCTAGTAACTCATGTTGGTAAGCCGGATCTTTGATTTTACATCTTCATGTGTGACGATCTTGATCTACAACACTCCATGTGGTGAGTGAATCTTGATTAGAACACTCGATGGTGATAAGCGGATTTGATCTACAACACTCCATGTGGTGAGCATATCTTGATCTAGAACACTCGGATGTGGTTAGCTGAATCGTGATCTGAGAACACTTCCGATGTATGTGGGCAGATGTGTCTAGTACACTACAATGTCGTGGGTGATCTTTGATTTACAACACTTATGTGGTTGGCGGATCTTTGATTTAAGACATTGAAGTGGTGGCGTCGAATCTAGACACTGCATGTGGTGGGTGGATGCTGATTACAACACTGATGTGGTGAAGCGGATCTTGATCTAGAATATCTCCATGTGGTGGGCGGATTTGATTTAAGAACTCGATGTGGTGGGGCGGATCGTGATCTAAGAACACTCGATGTTGGTGAGCGGTATCGTGATCTAGTAACTCAATGTTGGAAGCAGAATTTGATTTACAACACTTATGTAGTGGACGGCTCTGATCTACAAATACTCAATTGTGGTAGCGTATTTGATCTATAACTCTCCAAATGGTGGGCGGATCTTGATCTAGAAACTCGATGTGGTGGATCGGATCGTGATCAAGTACACTCCATATGTGGGTGGGCGAACGGATTCTGATTTACAACACTTCATGTGGTGGACGTATCTTGATCTACAACTATAACTGTGAGTCGAAGCGATATTGATTAGAACACTCCATTAGTGGGCGGATCATGTAAGAAGAACACCCGACTATGGTGATCGGATCGTGATTTAGTAACTCTCAGGTGGTGGGACAGATCTTGCTTTAAGAATTATGTGGTGGAACGGATCTGATCTACAACAGTCAAGTGTGAGAGGATTTGACTTAGGACACTCTTGTGGTGGGCGGGCTCTGATCAAACACTTGATGTGGTAAGCGGTCTGATCTAGAACATTCGATGTGGTATGCGGATCGTAATCTAGAACACTCGATGTAGTGGGCGGATCGTGATCTAGTTCACCACATGTGGTGGGCGGATATTGATTTACAACTTCATGTGGTGGACCGGATTTGTATCTACAAACTCATGGTGGGGAGCGGATATGGATTAGAACTCCATGTAGTGGTGCGGATTATTGATCGTACGAACACTCGATCTGGTGGGGGATCTTGATCATAGAAATTGCGTTTGGTAAGGGGATCGTGATTAGAAGACTCGATGTGAATGGGAGGGCGGATCGGACTCTATGAAACTCAACTGTGGTGGGGATCTTGATTTACAAATTTATTGATGGACGAGATCTTGATCTAAGAACACCGATGTGGTGGCGGATCGTGAATTCAGAACGAACACGAGATGTGGTGGGCGGTATCGTGATTCTAGTACACTCATAGTTGGTGGGCGGATACTTGGGATTTTTACAACACTTATAATGTGGTAGATGGACTGATCTATTACACTGACGCCATGTTTTGAGCGGATTTAGCAATCAAGAACAGCTTATGTGTGTGAGGAGATTTGATCTAGAAACTTCGATTTTGTGTGGGCGGATGATGATCTGTAACACTCCATGTGGTGGACGAATCTTGATCTAAAACACTCCATGTGGTGAGCGGATCTTGATTAGAACATAGAATCTGTTGGTGGATTTAAATCTTCAACACACGAATGTTAGTTGGAGGATGCATGATCTAGAACAGGACCAGACCTAGATTGGAGGTGATATGTGATGCTAGTACAGTCTGTGTGGGCGGATCTTGATTACAACATTCAATGTGGTGGACGGATTTGATTACAACGACTCATGTGAGCGCTTGATCTAGAACATCGATGTGGTGGGCGGATATTGATTTCTATGAAACTTCGATTGTTTGGGTGGTGACAATGTGATTCTAGATACGTCTCGATGTGGTGGGTCGTTCTGTTTGATCTATAATAATGGTTCTTAGTTTTATTTGGGTCAGTATTTCTTTTACTAATTTCTGTGGTGGATCGCATTTTGATCTAGAACAACTCCATGTGGTGAGTCGATCTTGACTATGAACTCTAGTAGTGGGTGATTCTTGATTCTAGAACACTTCGGTATGTGGTGGGCTTATGTGATTATAGTACACTTCATGTGGTGGAAGATTCTTTGGTTTTACAACATTGCATAGCACTAAATGATCTACAACATTCCATGTAGTGAGCGGATCTTGATCTAGAACATCCATGTGGTAGGATGTCGGATCTTGATTAGAACTCCATGGTGGTGGGGCGGATAGTATGTCTAGGTTACTCATTGTGGTGCGGGATTTGGTTTACAACACGTTCATGTGGTTACGGATATTTGATCTACAACATTCATTGGTCTAAGCGGAACTTGATCTAGGAACATCTCCATGTGCAGGCGGAATCTTGATCTAGAACACCAATGTGGTGGTCGATCAGTAATATAGTACACTCCCAAGTGGTGGGCGATCTTGATTTATGGCGAATTAAATTAAATTGTTGGTTGGATGGATGTCTTGAATCATCAAAATTTTAAATGTGGTGAGCGATATAGATTCTATGTATACCCCGTTATCATGGTGACGAAATCTTAATCTATAACACTTCACACGATGTGAGTGTGGAGTCGGTTCAGCTTTAATCTAAGAGCTCGGTGTGGGGGCACGGATGTGATCTAAAAATTATAAAATCCATGTGGTAGGGCATATTTGATTACTAACACTTCATGCTGGTGGCACTTCGATTGATCACTAACATTACATGGTGGTGTGCAGGTATATTTGATCTTCAGATAATTACGATGTGGTGAGGGTCGTATCTTGATTCTAGAACATTTATGTATTGGTTTTCGTGTGACTCTCAACATTATGCTTTTGTGCGTGGATCCGCTTATAAGTAATAATAATTCTTCGAATAGTGTGTGTTCTGTCTTGATGTCCTTATTTTCTCTTCAATTTCTTTCTACTTTCGTGGTTTTGTCAGTGATTTTTTGATCTTAATACACTTTTCGAATGGTGTACGGAGATTCTGATAACAATTATAATATAGTGGGTTGAGCGAATCTTGATCTAGACATCATGTGGTTGGTGCCAAAGTACTTATAGAGTCTCATGAAATTCGTATCTATGTCGTTTGTTGCATCTACGAACAACTGAATGTGTGGATCGGATGGTTTGAAATATTGTGACCCATTCAGGTGGTGGCACAGATATGATTTATCAAACTTCATTGTGGTGGGTTCGGTTTATATATAACAACACTACCACATTGTCGTGATAGTATTTGTGGTTCGATTCTGTATACTAGCAACTAGTGTTGTGGCTGACTAATTTGAGTTCTTAAGAAACACTTGAAATGTGGTCTCAGATTTATCTTTAAGAACAACTCCAATGTGGTAGGGCGATTTGATCTAGTAAGAACACCACGATGTGGTAATGTTCGGATGTGATCATCAGTAACAGTCTAACTTGTGGGTCGGTGAAAGGATCTTGATTTCACAATCATACATCCATTGGTGATATCTTGATCTATACATGCCACTAGTGTGATTCGGATCTTGATCTAATGAACCATCTCATGGTGGTGGGCGATCTTGATCTAGAAATCTCGATGTGGTTATCGCTGATGTTGGGATTATTCTCCTCTCAAGTGGTGTGGCGTATTTGATTAAACATTATGTGTTGGTAAACGGATTTTGATATTAACACACTCCAATTGTGCAGCTCTTGGATTATTGAGGATCCTAGAACACTCTAATTGTGCTCTGCGTGATCTATAAATTATAACATCTCGATGTGTTGGCGGATCATATCTAGACATCGATGTGGAATGCGGATTGTGATCTAGTACTCCATGTGGTGGGCGTATCTTGATTTAACAACACTATATCAGATGTGCTGGACGGATCTTGATTTACAAACCTCCATGTGGTGAGCGGATCTTGCTCTAGATATCTAGAATGTGGTGGGCGGATCTATGATACTAGAACATCGATGGTGGTTTGCGGATGTGGATCTAGAACACTCAAATTGTGGTGGGCGATCGTGATTATGTACATCACTCGCTCTGCGGACTCGAGATCTAGATTTTACAACACTTCATGGTTGGACGGAATTTGATCTACATAATGCAAATCATGTTGGGGAGTGAGATCTTGTTCTAGGAACACTCCATAAGGTGGGCGAATCTTGATCTAGAACACTCGATGCTCTGGCGAATGCGATCTAAAACTCGATGTGGTGGGCGGTTGTGATCTAGAACTCTGTTGTTGGCAGATTTTATTACAAACACTTCATATGTGGATGATCTTGATCTAAACACGTCATGTGGTGAGCGGATCTTGTATGCTAGACACTTCATGTAGTGGGCGGATCGTGATCTAGAACATCTGATGTGGTGGTTGGATCGTGATACACTCATGTGGTGGGCGGATCTTGAATTACAACACTTCTGTGGTTTACGGATCTGATCTACAATATTTCCATGTGTGAGCGATTTGGATCTAGAAACTCACGTGTAGGCGGATCTTGAACTAGAAACCATGTGGTGGGCCGAGTAATCTAGTACCCCCATGTGGTGGGATCGGATTTGATTTAAAACATTCATAGTGGTGGATACGGATGTCACAACACTCATGTGGTGAGCGGATCTTGACTAGAACACTCGATGTGGGTTGCGGTCTTAATCTATACATCAATGTGGTGGAGCGGATCGTGAATCTAGAACACTCGAGTGTGGAGGCGATCGGGGGTCAATTAACTCCATGTTGGTGGGCGTAAATCTTGATTTACACACTCTCATGGATGGTGCGGATCTCTCTTGATCTAGCAACACTCGCAATGGTGGTTGAGCTGATTGATCTAGACACTTCCATGTGGTGGAGGATCGTGATCTAGACACTCGATGTGGTGAGCGGCGTGATCTAGATACACTTTTGTGGCGATCTCCTGAATAGTACAGAGTAGCTCATTTGGTGTCGGAGTCTTGATTTACACATCATGTGGTGGGGGGATCTTGATTACAACACTCCAATGTGGTGGCGAATATTGATCTAGAAATAATGCTCGTGAGCAGATTAGAGTCTAAGAACACTCCATGTGGTGAAGGGATACTTGATAGAACACTCGGATTGTGTTGATCGTGATCGTGATCTAAGAAACTCTTCATGTGAGTGGATTATCACGGATAGATATATATTAATACCTCCATGTGGTGGGCGATCTTGATTTATACATTTAAAATGGTGGATAGATCTTGATT
>JABUQX010107932.1:0-22775 GCA_015478945.1 Trachelipus rathkii
CGTAATGTGATGAGAAGCTTTATGCACATTAAAACTTTATACATATATTTACTTAGTCGATATAGACCTATAAACTACAAATTATTATAAATAGAAATGATAGTAATTAAACGAAAAGAAACGAAAAGAAAAAGAAGAGAAAAAGAAGTCACTAAGAAAGAAAAGAATAAAAAAGTAAAGATAAAGAAGAAGATAAGTTATAAAGATGAAATCTAAAGATAGAAGAAGAAGAGGAAAGACCCAGCAAGATAGGCATGGAGACGATCATAGATGGGTAGAAAGAAGGAAGTAAAGAGGTGTTATAATTAACAAGCTAATGTGAGAAGATAAACGAAAGATAAGAGAAGAAGACAGAAGATAGAAGAAAAAGAAGATGAGAAGAAAGATAGAAGAAGAAGAAAGGAAGACAGAAAAAGTATATTATATATAATAATATAATTAATATTATTATATAATATATTAGTATAATATATATTTATATAATATTATTTTATTTATTATATATATATATATTATAATTTATTATATACATATGTTATTTAAAAGATATCATATTATATATATATTTAATACTTAAATATATAATCTTATATTATAATAAATTTCAGAATATAAATGTAGCAACTATACAGTAATATTTGATTTTATAATATTAATTCTATATATATAATTAATATATATTAGTAATATATTATATTATAAATATATAATATAATTAAATATATATATTAAATAGTTATATATATATATATATCACATATTTATTAATATTATAAATAAAATATTATGAATAGTAGTGTGTATAGGTGTAGTTGTATGTTGTGTAGAATAATAGCCTGATATTCCAATTTAGAAACGATACCATATCAATAACTTTAATATCATAAAGCCATACTTCCTGCTAAACGCTGACGGTAGTAAAGTATTCAGTGGATAAACGATATAATACACGAGGGAGTCCAATTTCATTATTCAACTCGAAATCAATTAAGATTATTAAACGTTTGGTTATATTACTTATTTGTGAGTTTTAGATCTCCGGATTAACTAATCTCACAATACTTCATTTAAACTATGGATAATAAAATAAGGTATTTCCTGAATTATATGCTCAATATATATACGATCAATACACGTTGTCCTTTATAAAATTTTCATGTTTGAGATACCCCTGCGGAGCTGCCATAATTCTTTGAGGCAGCTAACTAATAAATATTTATATTCAAATTAAACAATCAGAGATGAGATTAGAGGAATTATCATTTATTAAATATAAAAGGTCTCAAAGATATTTACACCTTAAACATTAATTACTAATGATAGCTAATAATACGCGGAGATAGTGATTTATTGCCGGAGGTCGTGGGAGATCAGTAAAAACCCTATATATATTAATATATATAATTTATATATATTATAATATTATATACTATAATAGTAATAATATTAATATATATATTAATATATAATAATAATTATATCTAGGATATATAGTATGACGATCATCCCTATCTGACTTAGCATTGACTCACGCAGGCTCAATGCCTCATATATGATTAATAAAATATACCTAAAAATTATTTGATATGGAGTCATAATTAATATATATCCATGGTTAGGTATTTTATTCTTGAGAATGGAAATAAAAAATTTATGATAAATAATTTAGTACCTTTTTATATATACTCTATACTCTTATTACTAAGTCAAATAATTCAAAATTTGGAGGAGATATTTAAATTATTGGCATTACCTCTATATAGAGAGCAATTTAAATTAACATATTAAATAATTTATTATATTTAATTATTTATCTATTAATTATTATTTATTATATATTATATATAGTATAAATTTAATTAATTTATTATTATTATTATTATTATTATTATTATTATATATTATTATCTTTGCTGCTTTTGAGGATTATTAAAACTTCTTACTATTACTATTAAACTTCTTTATAAACATTATTTTCATATAATTTAAAAATAATTATGATAGCCGAGAATTTGTAGTACCTTCATTTTTCCGCAGTTATTAGTATATTGATTTTTTTTTCTTACAATTAGTACTATTTTATAATTATTATTATTATTATTATTATTATTATTATTATTCATTATATTATTAAGTTTTTTTTTTAGTTAGTTTTTTTAAAATAAATGTATTATTATTATTATTTCTTCAAAAATTCGATTATATCTTTTTCTCTCATTGCGCCAGCGTCATTATTTATATGACTATCTTCAGTTGAAAAAACTAAAATATCTTAAAATCATCATTTTATATTTTTGGTTTTTATTAACTTTTTTTAATTATATTTTTTCCTAATCTTCACGGAAGAATCACTAGCCCCTCCGGTTTAGAAATACTGAGAGTTTATTTTAATATATATATATATATATATATTATATATATATATATAATAATATATATATAATAAATATATAATATATATAATACTATTATATATATATATATATAATATATATATATATATATATATATATGATATATATTATATTATATATATATATATATATAGTATATATATATATATATACAATATATTAGTATAGATAGATATATATTATATATTTATATATTATATATATATATATATATATATATATATCGAGGTTTCATTCAATTGAGAAATATTTGTGAATTTAAATTTGGTTATTATTGCTATTATTATTATCATTGTTATGGCCATTACTAATTTTTTTTTTTTTTTTTTTTTTATTTTCTAAAAAGAGAGATTTTTTAATTTTATTACTTATTGAAAAAAAAATTTTGATTTAATTTTTTTATTTATTTTTCAGTTTTTCACTTTTATTATTATTATTATTATTATTATTTTATTATTATTATTATTATTATTATTATTATTATTATTATTATTATTATTATTATTATTATTATTATTATTATTATTATTATTATTATTATTATAACTATTAATATTAATATTATTATTATTATTATTATTATTATTATTATTAAAGAATGTTCACTAGAAATTTTGCCCTAAAAAAATTTCATTTCATTATTCATTTATTTTTCTTCTGTACAGTTTATGGACATCTGTAAATCCTATTTAGTCATGTTTTTACTTTTTTAATTTTCAATTCTTTTGTAGCATTGATTTATTCTGTCCTTATGTGGGACAGCAACTGTATAGTTAAGCTGTTATAAATATATATTTTCTTGGCTTCGATTTCTTTATGGTTTTCAGCCTCCTATTTTAATATTTAATTATATATATGATTATCTTAAATATAAAGGAACGAATATATAATATCTTATTTATTTTATGTATTATTTTTTAACGACTTTTTGCAATTTTATAAATTGCTTTTTTATGACCTATGTTAGTATTTTTTTTTTGATTTCTAATTCGTATATCTTTTTTCTTTTTTTTTTTTTAGGCTTTAGTGATGACTTCTAAAATTATCTTCTGAAACACAAATAAAAAAAATCTGATAAAAGGCCGAGTATTTTTTATCTAAAAATAAATAAATATAATATATATATATATATATATATATATATATATATATATATATATATATATATATATAATATTATATATATATATATATATATATATATATAATATATATATATATATATATATATATATATATATATATATATATTTTATATATATTAATATATATATATTATATATATATCTATATATTATATATATATATTATTAACGCTGAGATATTAAGCTACTTAAATTATTAATGTGGGGTTATTGAAATAACTGGTATAGCTATACTTGTATTTTCTACAGAAAATATTAAATGGATAGTAATTGTTCAATGCCAACGATCAAACGGATCTGAAGATTTCGTAACTTCAAAAATAATGTAATAATGTAATTCAAGGGTTATTTCGAATAGGCACTTCGAAGATGCCAGCCTCTTTCAACGAGGGTACATCCAACAGAATCCTGACCGTCGAGGCCGGTGCCTTCCAAGGCGGCCGCCCGCTAAGCACAACTCAAATTTACAGCTCTCATTTTTCAACTTGATGCTTTGTTAATAGATTCAAATGCCTTCACACAGCATAGCAAGAATTATAAAGGGATTTTCATAGGCGCGCAAGGTGAGCATGAGTAGTAGAAGGAACACAACCGACAGTGAAAAGCGTCACAAAAGGCACCAAATCAGATTTTCTCTTTTTTTTGGGCGATATTGTCTTTTCGTTTGACCAGAGTGTATATTTTTTCCCGCTGAGTTCGAGTTTGGGATCCTAGATCCCAAAATTTGAGGCTTCGAACCAGCGTTCGCCGAGTTTTATCGCGTTACAGCGTTTTTCGGGATTTCAAGCGTTTTTGACGCTTGAGGCGTCAAATTAGGGGGTTTCCGTGTCGGCGAGGCGTTTTCTGAGGTTCTGGAACCGGACAAACCAAGTCAATGGCCGACATGACTTGGGATTTCATAAGTCGTTAGATTTTGACGCTTGAAGCGTCAAATTAGAGATTTTTCAGGTCAGGAAAGTCGATTTTGAAGTCAGTGAGACGTTTGGAAGGGGGAATCCAAGTTATATGCTGATATGACTTGGATTTTCTCTAAAAGCGTTAGATTTTTAACGCTTGATGCGTCAAATTAAGGGTTTCTAAGGTCAGAGAGGCCTTTTACGATGGTTTTGTGAGGCGTATGGAACAAGGACTCCAAGTCAAATGCCGACATGACTTGATTTTTGGTTGTCGAAATCGTTAGATTTTAACGTTTGATGGGTCAAATTAATGGTTTCTAAGGTCGGTGAGATCAATTTTGAGGTCAGTTATCGATACTTTAGTTTTTAGAAGGCTTAGGAAACAAATTTTACCCACACACTTTTCTTCTCCCCTCAATTTAAGGAGTTCTAGTTGAGCGTATACCCCTCAAATTGTGGCTACCTAGTTGGTGATGACGATAATCCATCGTAGAGAGGTTAGAAGCAGTTGGCGGTGATGCGGGGGGAAAAGAGTAGGGGTTATGATGCGAGCACTAACTTGCTTGCTGAATTTTCGGTTTCAATTAAAGTATATATTAATAATATAAAATTAATTTTTTTAGTAAAAAACAAAAAGTTTAAAATTTTTAAAATTAATATTCATAATCATTAAAAAATTGTTAGTTTTATAACTAATTGTACTATAAAAAGAAATTAAAAAATTATTGGCTTTTTGTTTAATGATACAGTTTATTGTTAGCAGTTATGTTCCAGCATTTATTCGTTGGTCAGAGTGATATTTATGTTAGGTTATTGATGCTAAGAACTTGTTACTATTTAGCCATTATTCGTTCGGTAAGTCATGATGTTAGGTTAGTTCTTTGTTTATGTGATATCTGTTGATAAAAAAAATTTGCTGTGTTAGCATTTTATTCGTGGTTCAATATCACTAGTGGAACTCTTAACGATATGCAAATAAAGAATACTTGTACAATAATTTGCTATGATAATGTTAAATCATCGTTGGTATTTATAGATATGATAGGAAAGTAGGAGTAGGTTACATTTGCGATGAATATTTTAGTTATTTTACCGATAATAAGCGGTACTTTTTAATGTTGGTCACGGTTTATTCGTAACGTAAGGTATGTTCAGATATGGTTATGGCTTTTGTATAGAGTAAAATGTGGAGATTACACAGTGTTAACATCTGAAAGGTAAGTTACTTTGTTAATGAAAGAATTTTATTCATACGTAAAGGTATGTTAGACATGTTGCTGTTTTACATTGTTATTAGTTCAGGTAATTTATGTTAGCTTTATTGTTTAGTTAACACGTTGTTATGTTTGCAATTATTCGCTGGTTAGTATGAGGATAGTTAGGATAGATAGTGTTAATTTTTGTTAAGTTTTTCTTAAATATTTCAATGATAGTATAGAATTAACATTGATATGTTACAGAAACGTTTGAAAAAGTGTGAATAGGTTAAATTTTGTAGGTAATGTTTAGTTACTTACTGTTTTTAAGTAGAGAACTTTGTTAATATTAATAGCCTTACTCGTGTGTAATGGCATGCTAAGGTTTGTCGTTGTACATTATAATTCTTAGTTCAGGTGAGCTATGTTAGCTTAATTGATGTGAAAAACTTGTTTGTCCGGGAATCACATGTTAAATTTTACCATCTAACATTGTATATTTAAGATAAACTTACAATTAACACATCTTCCTAACTATCATTAACAACGCAGCGAATAATTTGCAAACATAGAACGTTTTTCACATCAATTAAAAGTAGACATAACATTACCGTGAAACGAAGAACATAATGTCAGAACTATACCTAACATAACCTTAACGTATGAAAATTTAATGTAGAAAAATTTGAACCTTCCAAGGATGTTACACACTTAGATCTCAATTTTTACTATACAATAAAGCACTAAGCATATCTGACTACCTTACGTACGAATAACACTGCCAACATTAAACATAAGTACAACTGCTTAATATCGGTAGAATAACTAATAGTGGCATCGCAAAGGTAACCTAATCCCTACTTTTTCTATCATATCTAAACATACCAACGATGATTTTAACAACTTATCATAGCCAATTAAAAAATTGTTTTAAATAAAAAAAAAATCCTTAATGAAGCCCCCCAAAAATTTATCATATCATTACGTAACTAACATACTGAACTAACGAATAAAATTGCTAACAAGCAATTTTTAGCGTTATCTATCCAGATATGCAACATAAACCAAAGAACATAACTAAACTATCATACTTTACCAAGAATAAATGGCAATTATAAAACAAAGGGTTTTTTAGCATCATAAAGCCTACATAATATCCTTAATAAGACATATACATATTCTGACCATTACTGCGAACGAATAACTGGGTTATCATTAACAAGTCATTTATGATTTTTTTAATGTTTATTATTATAAAATATTGTTCAACACTTAAATTTTTTTTGTGACATTTAATGAAATATTTATTTTAAAATTTAAACTTTGTTACTAAAAAAATTATTTTTTATTATAAATAATATTTATGACCGAAATCAGCAAAAAGCAAGTAGCGCTGGCACCATAACCCCTACTCTTTCCCCTCGCATGCATCGCCATGCTCTAACCCATCTACGATGGCGATTATGTCATGCACCAATTGGGTAGCAAATTGAGGGGGTATACGTCAACTAGACTCCCCTTAATTGAGGGAGAAGAAAAGTGGTGGGGTTAGTAAAATTTGTTCCTTTTTTCCACCCCCACACCCACCCCATTTGTTTTGTTTTTTTATATATATATATATATATAATATATATATATTATATATATATATATATTATATATATATATAATATCTATATATATAATATATATATATATATATATATATATATATAAAAAACTGCGATATAAAGAGACTGCCCGTCACTGCAGTTCCCACATGCTTCATCTTTCTCCGTCTCACGTCGATTATTTGAAATTATAAATTATATAATTTCATTTTTAGAACTAAAACCGTGTAGAATATGTTTAATTGACTACAAGTCGTAGACAGGGTGATTAATTGATCAAACTTGGTTTACGTATCAATTTGGAATTCAAGAGTGGAGTTGGAGTCGGTAATTTTCAAGAGGGTGGAGTCGGATCGGTAATTTTCAACAGGGTGGAGTTGGAGTCTGAGTCGGTAATTTTCAAGAGGGTGGAGTCGTAGTCTGAAAATTTTGAACCGACTTCACAACCTTGGTCTGAGGTTAGGGGTGGGAAGACCAGGGATAAAATGGTGTAGAAAAAATAGAGACACGAGCAGTCCTCAAAGAATGAGAGATGCGAATAAAAAGTTCAGAAAAGTGGAAGAGTTGGTGGAAAGGCGAAAAGTCTTATAGTCCACCATTTGCAAAAAGAGTTGTATACGTTTCACCTTCCTGATAAGAGATACGTACCTCATATAAGGACGAACAACACTGGTTTGAAGTACACACTTGAGAAGATCTGATCTCGTAGATTTTTGAGTGAGATTGACAAAGGGGATTATTTCAAACAAATTTGACACGACAAAAGGAAGTACCAAGAATGTCAGTGACAGAGAAAAGTTTGAGTTGGACGTTTTCGAAGGTGTAGCAAAATTTAGGCGGGGACTAACCCAAATGGTCGACAGGTCATATGATCGACAGGTCATATGGTCGACACATCAAAAAAAATTCACGTACAGCCCGCCTTAGGCGTTAGGTTAGGTCAAGTTAGGTCAAGTTAGGTTAGGTCAGGTCAAGTTAAGTTAGGTTAGGTTAGGTTTTGTTGGATTCGTTAGAAGAACTAAATAACCAGATTTTTTTTTTTAATTCAAGTGTCGGCCACTTGACCTGCCAATCATTTTTCTTGTTGACCATTTGCTACTAGCTTCATTTAGTCTAATAGATGGGTAGTTGAGTTTTTAGGTATTAAAGACTACCAAGTTTTCTCTGTTCTAGTTAGACATACGTTGGTTCAAGGCCATTCTCCTAATACCAGCTTTTTTTAATTGTATGTGATGCTTTTCAAAATGAAAGTAATGAAGGGTAGTGTCATCAGCACAGGAGTAGATAGGTAATGCATTGTCTTTCCCTTTGCATTTTTTCTTTCTTTTATTTTCTTGGATGCCCAGAACATACTTAAACATATTTTTTTTTCTTTGATTTCTTTCTTCAATTCTCAAAAGTAAAGACCAATGCACATTCATTCTTCCATATGTAAAATTTCACTATTACTTCAATCACTCAAACATTCTATACCTTTACTATTAATCTGCAAAATAGTATCTTTGGTAACTGGAGTGGTTGTATTTGTAGTCATTTTGCTCTTATAAACTGGTATATAGTGTTCTTTTGACTTAAATTGTAGCATGTTATTCCATATGTAGTGTTCTAGATCATCGATCCGCCAACACATCGAGTGTTTATAGCGATAGATCCGCACCAGATTGAGTGTTCTCAAGTCAAGATGCGCTCACGAAGTGAGTGGTTTAAATCAGATCCGTCTCAGCATGAAGTGGTTGTGTCAATCAAAGATACAGACACCACATGAGTGTAATTGACCACTGATCAGCCACAATGAGTGTTCCTAGATCAAGATGACGCCACTATCATGGAGTGTTCCTTAGTCATGATCCGCTCACACATGGAGTGTTTATAGATCAAGATACCCCACATGATGTTGTCTGTTAAATCAAGATCGCCATCACATGGAGTGTACTAGATCGCGATCCGCCCCGCAGCCCTGGTTCTAGATCAAGATCCGCTACACATGGAGTGTTCTAGATTCAGATCGCTCACCATCAGTGTTCTAGATCAGATCCGCCACCAATTTGTGTTCTAGATTCAGATCGCTTACTACATGGAGTGATTGTAGATAAGATCCGTCAATGAAGTTTTGTAAATCAGATCTGCCCACCAAATAGAGTGTATATCGATCGATTCGCCTACACACATTCAGTGTATATATGTTACGATCCGACCCAATACATCGAATCGTTATAGATCATGATACCCTACAAATGTAGCTGATTATTAAAGATCATAAGATCCGCTCACCTCTAATGGAGTGTTGAGATCAAGTATGACGTCACCACATTGGAAGTGTTGTAAATCAAGATATGCCCACCACCCACATGGAGGGTACTAGATCATGATCCGCCACAATGATTTTACTAGATCAGATCCACGAAACATCAAGTGTTTAGATCACGATCGCCCCACATCGAGTGTTCTAGATCCAAGAATCCGCAATCGAGTGTTCTGGTAAGATGCGCTCACCACTGGAGTAGTTTATAGATAAGATCATCCACACATGAAGTGTTGTAAATCTAGATAACGCCCACCACATGGAGTGTATTAGATAGATCCGCACCAACATAGAGTGCTCTAGATTACGATCGCCACGCACATCGAGTTGTTATAGATTAATTCGCCAACAGGATCGAGTGTTCAGATCACAATCCGCTCACACATATAGTGTTGTAGATCAAGGTCAATCCCCAGTAACTTGAAGTGTATAGTCAATCATATGATCCGCCTCACTCACACTTACATTGGTAGTTGTTACTAGTATTAGATCCGCCATCACATTTGGGTGTTATAGAATTTCATAATGTATCGCCGCACATTGGTAGTGTCTAAATCATAAGATTCCGCTTTCCATTGAGAATTGAGTAGATAAGATCAGTAATACACATGAGTGTTGTAAAACTAAGATGCTCCTGCCCAATGAGTGGAACTAGATTACTACTCTCCCATTATATCCCAGAGATGTTTTTAGAGCAATAATCTTTAAAATAAATAAAATAATTAAAACAAATAAAAAAACTGAAAAAAATAATACATAAAAAAAAAAAAAAAATAACATAATATAAACTAAATAAATAAAAAACAAAATATAATAATAAATAAAAAAAATAAAATAAAAAAATAAAATAATAAATAAATATAAAGATTTAAAAAAAAATAAAAAAAAAAAAGTATAAAAAAAAAAAAAAAAAAAAAAACTCTAAAAATAACTTTAATTAACGTAAATATAAATAGAAAGAAAAAATAATTAAAAAATAAAAAAAATAAAAAATAATCTCACATGGGCTGTTGACGCTATAAGATCCAATCATAACTAACTTTGGAATAAGTTTAAATCAGATCCGTAAACACATGAATGTGTATACCAAGATCGCGACCACATGGAGATGTACTTAGATCACGATCAGCCTACCACATATGGAGTGTTCAGATTCAGATTAGATTCACATCTACATGTGATGTGTTCTATAGTATCTATGGATCCGCTCACACTATGAATGAGTTGTATTAAGTCAGAAGTCGTACAACATTATAAAGTGTTTGTTATACAGAATTTGATCCTTACTGGACTGTACAAATCTGAACCGCCCTCTACATCGAGTGGTTCTAGATACGTAATTCGCCACAATCAGTGTTTTTCTAGATCAATATACGAAAATTCGAGTGTCTCTATAGATAATAAGATCGTCTCCCAATGAGTGTTGTAGTCCAATTGATCGTTCACAACAATAGATAGTGTTGTAAATCAGGATACGCGCCACCACATGGAGTGTACAAGATACACACTCCACCTCCACTCGAGTAGTTCTAGATCATGATCCGCCAACCACATCGTGTGTTGAAGATTAAGATCGCACCAAACAGATCGAGTGATACCGTAGTAAGATCTCGTGCACCCAGGGGAGTGTTTTTAGATCAAAGACCGTCACCGATGGAGTGTCAAGATCACGTGATCCGCCACATCGAGTGATTCTACTAAGATCAAGATCTGCTACACATGAAGTGTTCATTGATATAGAGATCGCTCAACATGAGTGGTTATATGATAAGGTCCATCTACCACTTTAACGTTGCTTGTAAATCAATGATCGCCCACCATGCGAGTGTGACTCAGATCATATGATCGCCACAATCGGGTGTTCTCTACAGAATCAACGATCCGACCACACATCGGTTCTAGATACAGATCGTCATTGACAATAAGTTTGTAAATCAAAGATCCGCACACTGGAGTGCTCGTCTAAGAAATACGATCAGCACCTCACATCGAGTGTTCTAGATACGTAAAATACCGCTAACAATCGAGTGTTTCTATGATAGAGATCGCCGACGATCGAGTGTTTAGATAATATCGACACTACATGGAGCTGTTCGATCATTATCCGATCCACAGGAGTGGGTTGTGATCTAAGGACGTCACCAATATGAAGTTGTAAATCATATCCGCCACCACGGAGTGTCTAGATCACGATCCGCCACTAAGTCGATGTTTCTAGATAGATCGCATACACATCGAATGTTTTCAGATCAGGATCGCTTACCACATTAAGTGTTTTTAAGATCAAGATCCGCCCACCACAAGGTTGTTCTAGATCAAGATCCTCTCACATGGATCTCGTTTGTAGATAAGATCGCTCACTCACATTAAAGTGGGTAAATCAGATATGCGCCATGAAGTGTACTATAATCTACCGATGGTCCACGATACATCGGCTGTTCACGATCATGATCCGCCCAAAGTAAGAGTGTTTAGATAATGCTCCGACTCACACATATAAGTGTGTAGAATAAGATACGTCGCACAATGATGTTGAAATCAAGATCGCCAGACATGGAATGTATTGAATCAGGATCGTCCACATATGCGAGTGTTCTAGATAAAGATCGCCAAATTTTGAGAGTTATAGATCAGAATAGCTGCCATGGGTGTTGTAAAATCAGAGTACCAGTCACCACATAAAGTGTTAGTAAATCAAGAATCTGCTCACTGATCAGTAGTAGATCACGATCCCTCACCGACATTGAGTTGTTTAAGAATTCAGAGCTCCGAAACACATACAGAGTGATTCTATATCAATGATGCCGAACCACCACATGAGATAGATCTAGATAAATTCGCCTCACACATGCAGGTTGTAAAAGATTCCCCAGATCAATGGAGTGTTCTAGATTACTAGATCGCTCACCACAATTCAAGTGTTTAAATCAAGATCCGCCCACAACATGAAGTGTTGTAATCAGATCAGCACCAGCGAGAAAAAAAAAACGAAAAAAAAACATGTAATGTTAGATAAGATCTGCCACATATCGAGTGTTTTAGATCAGATTGCTAACATCGAGTGTTAGATCAGAACTCTCTACCCTGAGTTGTTACTAGATATAGATCGTTTACAATCGTGGTGTTTAGATATAATGAATTCACTCACCCACATGGAGTGTTGTAGATCAGATGCGTCACCATATGAAGTATGTAAATATGATCCGCTACCATGGAGTGTACTAGATCTAGATCCGACCTAATCGAGTATTCTAGATTACGATCCGCCACACAATCAATCGTAGTGTTCTGATCAAGATTACGCTACACATTACATGTTCTAGAATTCATAAGTATCCGCCCACATTAGGGTTCTAGATCAAGATCGCTCCTCATTGTAGATGGTTGTAGATAAATATCGTTACTACAAAGATGTTGTATATCAGATCCCAAGACATGAGTGGTATAAGATCTAGATTACCGCCCCACAAGAGATGTTCTATGATTCAATAATCGCACCAATGAGTGTTTTAGGATCAGATACACCCGCCAATGGAGTGTTTTAAATCAGATCCCGCTACCTACATGGAGTAGGTTGTAAGATCAAATCGTCACAATGAAGATGTTGTAAAATGATATAACACGCCACAATAAGTGTACTAGATCAAGATCAACCCACCATCTCGATTGTTCTAGATCAGTCGATACCTAATCGAGTGTCCTAGATCAAGAATCGTTTACACAATGTGTTGTATCAATGAGGCTCCTAGAATGAAGTGTTTGTAATAATCAAGATCCGCCACCACATCGATTGTTCTAGATAAGATCCGCCTTACAATGGAGTGTTTTCTAGATCAAGATCGCTCACAAACATCTAAGTGATTTTATAGTTATCAAGATACGTAACATGAACGTGTTTAAATCAAGTTACCCACATTGAGAGTGGATACTTGATACGATCGTACCATGAGTGCTTCTATGATCAAAATCTGACCACCACATTGGAAGTGTTTCTAGATCAAGATCGTCACACAATTGGAGTAGGTTGTATGATCAAGATTATTCACACTAAAGTTGTTGATTAAAATAGTATCCGCCACACATGGAGTGTTTATAGATTCACGATTGCCACACATGAGTTGTTTACTAGATCAGACGCTAACAAATGATGTGTTCTAATATATACCGCCCTAAACATCGAGTGTTCTATGAATAAAGATCGCTAGCACATGAGTGTACCATATATCAAATCGTTAAACATGGAGTGTTGTAGATTAAGATCCGTCACATATTGAAGTGTTTGTAAATCATAGATACCGCATAACTAATATGAGTTTACTAGAATCAGATCGCACCTCATAAAATCGAGTGATTTATATCAGTATATAGTATATACTAGGTATAGAGATACGCCACATATCGAGTGCTCTCTAATAATATTAAAGATCCGCACACAATGGAGTTGTATTCTAAGATTCTATGATCGCCACCACTAATCGAGTGTATTCTAGTAAGATGCAGAACCAACATGGATGTTCCTTATCAAATCAGCTTAGCACATGGAATGTTGTGATCTAGTATCAGTAAACCACATGAAGTGTTGTAAAACCAAGATCCGCGCACTCAATTAGGTAGTGGTACTAGATCGATAGATCAGCACTAAATCAAGTGTTATAAGATATAGATCGCCAAAGATTCGAGTGTTTAGATCAGATCCGCTACCACATGGGATGTTGTGATCAATAGATCGTCAAAATATATGATCAAGATCAAGATCCGCCAATAGATATACGATACATAGACTGCCACAATGAGTTCTATAGAATACTATCAGATATGAGTTTTATTAAATCAGATCTCCAACACATGAAGTGTTGTTAAATAAAGATCGGTCCCACATGGAAATGTACTAGATCACAGGATTCCGCAGCACCACATCGGGTGATCTTTGATCACGATCCGCACCATTCGGGTGTTTCTAGATCAAGATTCGTCACAATAAAGTGTATTTGTATAGATCAATACCGCCACCACATGGAGTTGTTTTCTAGATCACTATCCGCCTCATCACATGAGAGCTCAGTCTCATAAGACTCAATAGATAATGGGTGTTCTAGATGATCGAACCAAACAAAATACTCGATGTGTTCTTAATAAGATCCGCAACTACATGGAGTGTTCTAGATCAACATCCGCTACCCACATGGGTGTTGTAAGATGCAATCGTCCACCACATGAAGTTGTAAATAAGATCGCCCCACATGGAGGTACTAATCAAGATTAGCACAATGAAGTGTTCTAGATTAACGATTCGCATAACTGAAATGTTTAGAATAGGATGCGCTTACACATCAAGTGTTCTACGATCAAGATCGACACAAAGGATGTTTCTAGATCATCTCTCTACCATCACTTAGGAATGTTGTAAGATAAGATTCGTCAACCAAGTAAAGAGATGTAATCAGATCCGCACCACATGAAGTGTATCTATACGATGCGTCACACATGTTGTTCTAGATCAAGATCCGCTCACATAGCAAGCTAATACATGGAGTGTTTATAGATTCAGATCGATCACCACATACGTAGTGTTGTAGTCAGAAGGATATCTTCCACACAATGACGTATGTAACTCAAGATCCCGACACACATGGATAGTACTTGATCCGATCGCCACATGAGTGTCCCAGCATTCACAGATCCGCACAATTAGGACCCTGAGGAATAGATTCTATATCAAGATACGCACAACACTTGGGAGTGTATAGTAGATTTCAAAGATTCGTTACAAGTTAGTTGATAATCTAAGATTCTTGCTACTCTACAATAGTAGTAGTATTAGATCACGATCGCCTACACATTCGAGTGTTCTAATGAGAGCGGATTTCGAACCACCACTCGAGTGTTCTACTTAAGATAGCCACCACATGGACAGTTGAAGATTTCTGATTATAGATGCTTTATCGGACGATGTAAGTGGTTGTAGTATAGATTGTCCACCTCAATTATTAAACTGTTTGATAACTCTAAGTCCGTCACCAAGGAGTGTACTAGATACGATCCGCCACACAGTGAGTGTTCTACATCATCAAAAATCCGCCAACCACATCGAGTGGTTCCTTAGAAAGATCCGCTCACAATGGAGTGTTTTAGACTCATGCTCACTTCACACATTTATAGCTGTCTAGATAAGATCCGCTAAACAAATGGACTGTCTGTAGATACAGATCCGCCCACACATGAAGTGTTGTTAAACAAGATCGCAGCAAACATGGCGTATATAAGATCCATGATCCGCCCACCACATGAGTGTTTAGATCAGATCCGCCGACTACAATGAGAGTGGTTTCTAGCTAGCTCAGCCACAATGAGTGTTCTAGAATAAGAATCAGCTCACACATTGGAAGTGTTAGTAGATCAGGATCCCGTCAACCAATGACGGTTGATGAATCAAGAATAGCCATCAACATGAGTGTATGACACGATCCGCCTCCACATCGAGTTCTGTGATCACGATCCGCCACACATTGAATGTTATATGGATAAGATGCCAACCAATCGAGTATTTCTAGATCAAGTATCGAATAAACACAGGAGTGATTGTAAGAGTGAAAGTCGTCACAACTGCATTTGTTGTGCTATTTTCAAGAATGGCCCCACATGGATGTACTAGATGACGATACCTGAGCCTATATTGGTAGTTCTAGGTCAAGAACGCACTCAAAACAAATCGAGTGTTCTAGATCAATAGATCCGGCACACATGAAGTTTGTATATTCATGATCAGATCCGCTCAAATAATGGAGTTTTATGATCAAAGTATATCCCAGATTAAGTGTTGTATATCCTGATTCGCCACACATGGAATGTCTATATACACGATCGCAAATCACATCGGATGTTCTATTTATAGATACGATCGCACCATAATCGGGTGTTCTAGAATCAGATACGTCACAATAAGTGTTGTTAAGAGTTTAGATCCGCCACAACATGGAGTGTATCTAGATTACGATCCGCATCAATGAGTGTTTTAGATCACTGATCCGCTACCAAATCCATGTTCAATCCTGAGAAATGCCCGTGAAGCTTTAATACTATCTCCCCCCTCACCAAAGAAAAAAAAATTAAAGAAGTTTTTATTGTAGATATTTTTTTCACGTTAGTTTACTGAGGGTCCAAGTGAATAAGAAAAATCATTTGTTTAGTGATTTCTTGCGTCCCTCAGGAATATGAATTCCTTTAGTCTTCTTTTTCCTCTATTTTACTTTATTCATTTATCTCTTGTGCAATCATCTTAACCATTAATTTCTAATTTTTAAATCCTCCTCCTCCTCCTCTCCCCTCCTCCTCCTCCTCCTTTTGCTCCCTCCTCTCTCCTCCCTCCCTCCTTCTCCTCTCCTCCTCTTAAAGTTTTTATTTTAACCTTTTTTTTATCGATTGATGATTACCATTCGTAACTCGTATTTTTGTTTTTCCTCTTTTCAAGAGGTCCCCCCCATTTTTTCCCGCCAGTTCCACGAGCAACTTCGGGTATCCGTGGCCTCTTCCCCGCAGGATTTTCAGCTCACCTACAGTCTTCTTCCCCGTGTGGATGAGGTACAGGTAAAAAACCATCGTCCATTCGCCTTACAACCTTTGACACGGTGACCAATCCAAATGTGTAGGGGGACTTGAACTCCTGGGACCAAAAAAAGGAGACTTTCTTCGTGCACACTTTTGGTGTAATAATTCAAGTTCCGAACGCCCCCCCTTCCTGGGTCTCTTCTGTAATGCTTATGAGGTTCGGCGGTAACGGGTTTCTTTCTTCCAACGTCGAGCTCTCGGGCACTCTTTCCGAGGCCCAATCCACTCCTACCCTACGGGTGTGGGGTCACAAAGAAAGTTGGTGCTGGTTCTTCTGGCCTGTGACCTGTTGGTGGGGAGAAGGCCCTCATAACCTTCCTTGATGAAATATACGGCCCTTCCACCCATCATTTTCTTATGTAATTTTTTAATTGTTTCCATCAATTGATTTTAATTGTTATATAATTGTTTCATCACTATGGAGAAAAGTCTGAGGTTTACAATTTTTTATGGAATCGGCTCTTCAAAGAAAAACGTTATTTATCCAAGGTGAGCCAGAACATCAATAAAATACAAATCTAACTGCTCTCCTACCCGCCTCTGTCAGAGCAGGGAGTTCGCCCCCAGCCTGACCCCACC
Organism: Trachelipus rathkii; assembly: GCA_015478945.1. Classification (NCBI taxonomy): domain Eukaryota; kingdom Metazoa; phylum Arthropoda; class Malacostraca; order Isopoda; family Trachelipodidae; genus Trachelipus; species Trachelipus rathkii. Next base: position 17,748 of record JABUQX010107932.1, read on the forward strand.
TCTCCCTCCTACTGCAGGCCAGGACTTCTAGCCTTTCCCTGAAACACCTATCTTCCTACTACAAACTTAAAAGTCGTTCTGCATATACCATCAAAAGATTCGTCCGCCTGGTAATCTCCCTATGACAGCGTCGTAACTTGCAGGATGGCAGTAACGTGAAGTTATATCCCGATAAAGGTGCTCCGGCAGACGTACATATCTGTTCTCGTTTGTCTTACTCCAACATGCTGCTCCGCCTCGGGTAATGCCAAGCTCACATATCTATGTCCCTGATAATATTCACTGTTGGGAATCACAGCCTACGCACTCGCGAAAGCTTACCTTACTGGAAACAAAGAGAACCACATTATTCTTAGCGACGCACTTGAGAAAGCTGTTAAAGGCAGGTTGAAAGACCCCCAATCTAAACTTATAGAAATGGGTTCCTTCTCAGTTAAGCATATATCCACGGAATCAAAAGTTCTGTCTTCTGCTCCGCCTTCTTCCAAAGTTCTCAATCTTGTATCTAATTAACAGTTTTCCTCGGACCTCATTTTCTTATCCCACTTCCTGATGAAATACATAGAAGAAAACATCGAAAGGCCCTTTTATTTCTCTTTACAGCAGAAAAACGGAAGATATTTGCTGGTCAAGTTTAAAAAATCTCCAGCAGAAAAGATTTCCCGTTACAAATGTATGTAGAATTCCCTCTGCGTCGGGCGAACTCGCCTTGATACCTTACATCCTCGATTTACCTGGTTGACCTTAGTACCCTTTGATCCAACTTCAAAGGTGAAAACATAGGGTCTCTACATGAAGCTACAGTGTTCGTACGCGTTTATCTCAGACTCCAGAAGTGCTTTTAAATGCCAATGGTTGGGTCATCCCCGAAAATGCTGTAGGGGACCGCATGAATATGGCCAATCTGCGGCGAAACGTTGCTCAACAATTCCCTATGAAAACAGCAACTACCACACTGCAAAACGGAATAGTGAAGCCTCACAGTGCCATTCTTCCTTAAGATGGTCCATCTTCCTGTTTTTGAACAGGAGGTTTTGGAACTATTTATACCATAGCAAAAATTGAGCAGTGAAGGATGCCATATCATAGCCAAAGAAAATATATCCCATAAGACACAGGCAAGCTTATGCTACAATTGCAGCAGCCCACCTGACTTCACGTGTTAATCCACCAACTCAACTACATTCCAGTAGTATTCTTCCCCTAAATTCTAGCGACAGCTCAAGCAGTTACTGCAATCTGCGCTTCCTAGCATTGTCATAATACTACCGACTTTTCTTCCTTCTTAACATAATCCAAAAGAACAGCCCTAGATCTAATATCTCAATTCAAAATGCCCCATTATCAACCACATACCTACTCCTAGTAAACAAGTTTTCAGGCATAACTTAATGACTAAGTTGGCTGATCCAACACAAAGCTTGGAGAGCATTTCCTGCCAAGACACTCTGTTCTATACTTTCCAGATGAGTTTGCTAAACTAACGTAAGAGATGCATCTATGTCGCCCCTAATATTTTCCCACCTTTAGTCTTCAATTTCCCGCAAAGAGACTGTGTCCTAACCATTCAAGAAAGATTAATCACCAACTAAAGGATTATTCGCTAAAATTATAACATCTGATAAAACAAAACACACTGATCTCAGATGTAAGAAATCGTAACTCAGCTAAGAGAATCCGTCATAAGTCTATTCCTAAGACAAAAGCAGCGAATTCAATAAATTGTACCCAAACCATCCACAACTATTGAAAAACCAACAACCAAGTCCCTCTCTGATAATTTTGCAGGATTTTACAACTCTTACTTGGAATCTCCTTCCTATAACTCTTCTTCCAGAATTTACTAACCTCATCACTCCCAAAGGACTTTATGGCCAATAGTGGATGAAACATGGATCATAGTTCCAAATTGGAGTCCCCTGATGAAGATCACATCTTCTCAACATCTCTCAATAATGCTTCTTGCGGTTCCCGAGAAGAGACTGAATGGAAAACTCGTTCAATCATCCGCCAAACACCGAAAGCGCCCAAGCATGTTTCTAAAAATTTGTTTAGTGGCCAACAGAAAGGGGACCAGAGTTCCCCATTCTTAAGACGAAATTGTCCAGTTTTTTCCCCAATCACCCACCTGATGGTCACTGACATCTGCTAGTGTCAGAACCTCCGTACCCCAACAGAATTCATACATGAATCAATATTTCTCACTCCAACTTTCTTTCACAAAAAGAAAGTGCACTTCTCCGAAGTACATGTTTACATAAACGCCTCTTGGAAACATTCCTAATATTCTCCGTCCAATTTTTAAATCTGCTTGCCTTGTCAAGATGCTGATTTGCTTCGATTCCTTAAACGTATGGGAGCTTTTTTATTTTTGGTTACTTTCTCAACAACGATCAACCAAGGTCCGCACAATAAGATTGAACTGTCGGTTGAGCTTCGACTTACTTCTCTCATTCATCCGGCGAAGCACGTTATCAAAATACCACTGGAAATAAATTGCTCCCCCCTACAACCCAGATATCTTTTGGTTGTATCGCATTACATTCATCTACCCACCAGCGATTTCCTGCTCCTCTCCTCGGTCCGAGACCGCACGTCTCATTCTTTCCTCCCATCTGAATCTACTTCTTCCACTTCCAACATCACTCCTAGCCACATGAGACAATGACTCATAAAGACCATCTCCCAAATACGAGTTTTATAAAAGATGATAATAGCATGGCCCCTTTCCTATCAATGAATGTCGTGGCCAGCTAACTCTAATATTTGAAGAACTTGTTCAAAAACTAATAAACATATTACACCAAAGTGCATATAATTTGGAAGAGTCTTTCGCTATGTCATCAGCAACTCCTTCTTTCCAACCGTCGGAAAATAAACTCGCTCGCTAACCTCTACAGGAAAGAGGTTATACATATGAAGGGGAGGTTAGGGAATAATCGTCCAATAAATCTTATCCCTGTTTCTCCAGTCTCTCTTACACAACTAGACATCATCATGCAGTGGCAGCACCGAATTCACCTGTCCCACTTGACCTTACTGTATGCTAAGACTCTACCTACTTGGCTTCGAGTATCGAAGTTTTACTAAGGTAGTTCTTAGCTATCTTTTAAGCAGCTCCCGTACCTGGGTCTATACTAGGAACTTCAGACCTTCGCACCCTCCTTATTGCTTCCCGTTATCACCTCGTCTGAGTTCTAAGATCCTTGTAGATTCTTCTACACCCTGTTTCCTAGGAGCCTTATACTATGGGACTCCTACAAAATAAGCTTTAAGTATACCATCACTCGTCTTCCCTGTGATCGAATTATTTTCGCTATTGCTCTCCTTCTTTATGGTTGTTTTTATCCTGGCCCTGCTTTGAATTATTTGATAGGGTAAGCTGACCTATTACCAAGCCTTCAAGTTGCAACTGCACAGACCCAATGTTTAAACCTCAAAATGCAGCTGGCGTTTATGACGATGCGTGACGTGCGGCTCCTTTTTTCAGGCCGTCAGCTATCCCTTCAATCTTCAAAATAAGGCGGTTTCCGACTCATTGATGATGCTCCTTTAACTTCTTCGACAAGTTATTTTATCGCAGCAGCCGAAGCTTGCATTCTGCGTCTTCTCGCAGTCAGACGTTCGGGCGCAACCCTTGGTGGCCCACAAGTGTTAACACACTCAACGCGAAAGAGTAATAGTACATGTAAATGATAAACCTGTGAATGTATCAAGAAAGAAATACAGCATAGCTACTTCTTTGATGAGAGAAAAAATTCATCCATAAAAGTATAGGATTTCTAAGAAGATACCCCGAATGACGTCGAGCATATGCGATTTGATACTTCCAGAATATGAAATAGTTGCACAAGAGACAGTTTTGACGTAGAATACTAATAACATTAAAAATAGTTAAAAAATTTAGTTCGTTGTGAAAGACTTTTTAGATGCACTTTTAAAAATTATGTTCTTAAATTCCTTTTTTCAAAATTTGTTAGCCATTTAAAGAAATTAGTGAATAAAATATTACATAACACACAAATACCTGGGAAGGATTTGCAACTTTTGCTTTCATCTATTGTTGTGTTGAATCTTAATAAAGGTTGAGTTCCTGATGAGTGTAAAGGTGGTTGATGGCCTTTCGAAAGCCTAGCCTTTCATCAATTTTTTGCCTTTGTTTTTATTTTTCCTATTTATTTTTTTACGTTATATTATATATATATATATAAATATATTTAATATATATTATATATAATATATATTATATATATATAATATATATATATTATATATATATATATATTATATATAACTATATATATATATTTATATTATATTATATTATATATATATATGTATATATAATACTATATATATATATATATATATATATATATATACTATAATTATTAATATAATATATTATTATATAATATCTATATATAATCATATATTTTATAATATATATAATTATAATATATATATTAATAATATATATTATATATATATAATAATATATATTATATATTATTTCATAAAAATGTATATAATATAATATATAAAGAGAGATAAACAACCACCAGTTCACTCGGGCAGAGCCTAACAAGACTTCCCACCCCTAAGAAGAAAATTACATTCCCAAGCTTGCCTAAACCTTTGTGAATACTCGTATTGGACTCAAAAATATCATGATTTTTTTGTATTTTCCATACAAATTGATAAAAAATCCTTTGAAAGGTTAGAGAAAATTGTAAGTGGATGGCAAACGCAATCAATACAGAAAACCCATGCTTCTTTCATTTATACTGTTTTGGCAAAAGACCTTTTCTGATTATTACCTCTTCCCGTTTTATCAAAAAATTTTCTTGCTTATAAGTTGACCCTGTGGCTAAAACATTATTCAGCAAAAAATATTAACCTTCATGCATAACTCTGATCATGTTGCCAAGCGAATTTTTGAAAGTTTGTCAAATGGACCAACGCAAAACTCTGATCAAAATAATTTGTTAATCTTGCGCGTTCAGTTTTATCCTTTCCTCCACCCAC
>JABUQX010107933.1:7500-17500 GCA_015478945.1 Trachelipus rathkii
CGGTAAATAGATGACATTGCAGGTACTATGTCTTTGGTCGATAAAATAATACCTTTGGGTAAATACTGCGTTGTACGATCCTAGAGAGAGAAGGACTGATTGCGCCATTATAGTATAGAGAGGATAGGTTCGGCATCACAGCGATTATACATAGGCCTCTGTGGCACCGGGAGCTCTTGCGTAAAACTTTTCTGTTATCTATGCGTGGATGCTGGCATTCAACCCTCTCGTCTTCTGATGAAATCATAATCTTTCCACCACTTGCAGATATTTAACAATTACTTGATTGCGACAAAGCTTGTCGCCTCACCATTTACTGATGATCTCCCAAGCCGGCCTACACCGACGCTCGAGTGCCCATATATATAATCTACCTGCTCATGTTTTCTCTCAGTGTTATGCGAATTTCACGGAAATCCTTTTTGGCTTCTCAAGTCAAGTCTACCCATCGGAAACCAGCTCGTGTAAATCCTTTCCATTTCTTTTTCTATCTATGCATCCATACCATTAATAGGCGGGCCGAAGTCAATCTCTCCGCATGAGTCGACGATGTATTGCTTGGTCACGCACTTCATTTCTCCTCTCCCCAACTCACCTGTAATCAAAAGTAGGTTTAAGATAGTGAACGTGGTGTGTAATGAATTAAATAGAGTCCGAAAGGTGATTGCGTTTCTTATCCATTCTTTAACACTCCTCTCTCAATGACTTTAATCATATACAGGCTATGAAACAATAAGGGCGAGGAGTATCAATAATCGCTACCTGTTTCACCAAGCCTCCGCTTCCCTCTCAAAAACCATTTTTTCATTCTTATAGTGAACGCCTGTTCTGACAAGAGCGAGTTATGGGGCACTTTGGCCACTGTTGTAGATACCCTTCAGAGCATTCACAATACTCTCCCATACGTCCAGTAATTTCCTCCTCTAACATCCTCTCTATTATATCCCATTTCTAGGTTACCCCTTGGTTATTCTGTCAAAAAGCATTAATTCCTTAAATCCAAAAGCACTACATAGATCGGTCTGTTTGTATCGTAAATCTTCTTCTTCAATCTTGTTCTCAATGTGAACATAAGGTTTGTCGTACACGCTACCCTTGCCTTGTAATCATGCTGTTTCCTCTCCTAGTTTGTGGTTCAACTGATCTCTCTCAGTCTAATTCTCTACCAACACTTCTGATTCATTAGAAAGTTGTCTCATATATTGAAGTAAGCAGACTATTACTAAAGATGATCCCTCAGCTAATTTTTGCACTCCAGATGCAGAGTCTTCCTTTCGTAGTGTGAGGGTAGGCAGAGGTTGAGATGGATATTGATTATAATGTTTATTGCCAGATAAGCTTGCTAGGGACCCATGATGAGAAGAAGAGAGTCTTTCCTCTCGTCCAACAGCTCACATCATTAGAAGCTCCAAATAGTGTTTCTCTACACCTAACTTATTATATTGTCGGATTCGATTCTGATTTTGCTTCGTGGCCGAAATCTCTGACAAGAGCAGCTCTATGAAGAGCGTGAGTGGCTATATGAGAGACTATCTTGGTCTTAGCGGGAGCGTTTGAGTTGATAATTTTCAAATATTAGTTCGTATTGGAGTGCGTTCTTTCCGAGTGTACTTAAATCTCGCTATAGTAATTAAGATGTCTAATCCTCCGAATACAGCGCTTTCTTTGCATCATCTCTCTCGAACGTGACCGACCGTCCCTCCGGCTGGAGATGAAGGTCCTTCACTCTCGTTCTCGACTTCTGGTCTAGCCAAGCCTGCTTATGAAAAGTGTATTCAGTAAGCGTTCATTTTAAGTATAATATATATTTTCCTCGTCGCGATAAAATATATATAAACTATCTAATTATTTCTGTGGGTTTCCACCAGGGTTTCTCATCTCTATTATTCATGATAATTAAATTTATCTATTTCTCTATTATACATGTATGTGTTCTACTAATGTTGTTGCATAATATTCCTCGTTTTACAATCCTCTAACTTTTGGGTTAAATCATATATATTATTATTCTTAAATATTTAGATAATAATAAAAAAAGATAAAATATAAATCAAGTTCTTAACATCTTTAATAATATTTAAGTTTTTATTATTAATTATTATTATTTAATATTAATTATATTAAATATAATGATTATTATTCTTTAATATTCAATATTATTATATTCATTAATTAATAATTAAAATTAACATTATTATTATTAAATTAATAATTTTGTAAATTAATGTATCAATAGAAATGTATTATATTTATATTTTAATTTTGAATATGTATAGTATTATAATTTATATTATGTATATATTATTATTTAATAATATATATATATATATTTATATATATATATATATATATATATATATATTATATACTATATATATGATATATATATATTATATATTATATATATAAATATATATATATATTGGATGAAAAGGGAAAGGATGATGCCGATCTGTTGTAGAGAAGAATGTGTGGGCAGGAATGTGTGGTTCTGGGTGCAAATTAAATTATATATTATATTATTCATATGATTGATTTATTTGAGTATATTTATGTATTATAATGTGAAATTTATTCTAAGTCTTGAGATTCGATGGCTGTCTAATTTACTATTATGTTCAAAGGTAGAGTGGTTGTATTACCTGTGGTGAATGTATAGGAAACATTCTGTAAAAAAAAAAAATTATAAGTAAATTACTGAGATATTTATTTATTATGTCGGGAAAGTATATTTTATTTAGAAAATTTTTCATTAGCGATAAATAATGTCTTAATTTAATATTAAAATTGGGAAGAAGTAAACTATTTTAATATTTAATTTAATACCCGCCTTCCCAGAAAAGAATTTCATTTTTATTCGTGTTATGTAAGTTATTATTACTTATTATTATTATTATTAACATTTTATTAATTTCTTTATTATGATTACTGATTATATTATTTTATTTTGCGTACTTATTATTATTAATCATTATTATTAATTAATTATATTATTATTATTATTATTATTATTATTATTATTATTATTATTATTATTATTATTATTATTATTATTATTATTATTATTATTATTATTATTATTAATGCGAAATGGTATGCATTATTAACACATTGTTGATGATGATATAAATAAATAGAGATATTAATTACAAGAAAAGCATAATATACCGTAGTTTAATAAAAGCTCTTGAGTAAATGAAAATGGGGACAAAGAAGACATTAAAGAAAGAAGATATTAAAATAGGAACTGAAGATGAAGGAAGAAAAGAAGATTTCAAAATACGAACTGAAGAAGATGAAGTAAGAAAGAAGATTCCATAATAGGACCTCAAGATGAAGGAATCGTGGGAATTAATAACCGAAGAATCTTGATAATTAAAAGACTTTCCTTATAATTTTTAAACAGAGAAGGTATTAATATGTGCAAGTAAATTAAAACTTAGAACCAAGAACATTTTATATAAGACTAGATTAAATATTAATACATAATTATCTACAGTTTTATATATTTTTATACCTATATAAAAATGCTAATCTATATGTAAACATGTATGCATAATTTTGTGCCTTTCAAAAGCTGAGAATTTTAAAACTTTGCGAAACTATAAAAAATGTATTTTAAAACGTGTTTTCTTTTTCGGTTTATGAAGTTGTGAAAAGGCTCAAATCTATTGATCAAATCTGATGAATAAATTAATGGTTAAATTTTAATTTAGATAAAAGTTTTAAAATTTGGTTTTATGAACAAAGATTACTTGCGGTCTTGTATCCAAACCACACATATATTCACGATCATACATCCACACCCATCTATGAACACACAAAAACACACACACACACACACAACATATATATATATATATATTGAGATATATGGTCTTGGAATAAGAAGTAGTAATAAAAAATAATAAAATTAGAAATATTTCCCATTATTAAAATAAAATAGAAATGTATATCAATTATTTTGTCGTATGTGATATTTAAACAGAATTAGGTAACAATCTTAAAAGAGAGTGTTAGTAGTCATGTTAGGATTGAAGTATAATTTGATAATTAAATATTGAGGATGATCACGATAACATTTTTATTTAATGCGTTTAGCTATAGCGGTATTGAAAAAAGATAACAGGCGCGTAAATGAGAAATAATAATGATAATGTCATAATAAGTTACTGATGTTGAGCTTAATATACAGTATGTATTATTGTAGGTTAAGGGTTAGCTGGGCTAATCGAACTGGTACTGGCGTAAGACCTAAAATAATAGATAAGTGAAATATATATATAATAAATATATATTTATTAATATTAATAAAATATTTTAAAAAATTAAAATTATATTTATATAATTATATAAATATATAATATATTAATATATAATATATATATATATAATATATACTATATAATATATATATTATTATATAAATAATATATTTAAATATATTAAATTAAATATAAATTATTATATATATATAATATAATATATTATATATAATATATACATATATTATAATATGATCATATATATATATATATATATATAATATATATATATATAATTAATATTATAATATATTATATTATATTATATAATATATCAATATATATTAATATATTAATTAATAATTATATATATATAATATATTAATATATATATATATATATTATACGGTAAATATAATATATATATATATATATATCATATCATTATTATATATATATATAATATATATAATATTTATATAATATATATATTTTATTATATAAATATATATATTATATAATATATACTATATATATATATAGTAATGATGGCTCATGTCAATAAATCCTTACGTTTTTTCTCTAACACATAAAATTTTAGGTTAAATTTTATACAACTTAGTTTGAATTTATAAAATGTATGGTAAAAAAAATTACTTAAATAAATAAGTAAATATTATTTAATATACGGAAGTTATGATAAGTTTTATTATATTACAACATAATATGTCTTTTAATATAAATAATAATTAATATTATAATATATGATATATACTATATATATATATATATTACACTTATAAATTATTATATATATTAATTAATATATACTATAAATAAATATATATATTAATATTTATTAATATTAATAATTATAAAATTTATATAATATATGATATATATATATATTAAAATATATATTAATATATGATATTATAATATATATATAATATATTCATATAATTAATTATACTAAAATAGTAATTATATAGATAGTATGTAATCGTATGTATGTGGTGAGGGTGCTGGGTAAATATTAGCGTAAATGTGTGACTGGTGATAGTAACGCGAAGTCACTATAATAATATACAGTTGAGATTAATATATATGATTTACGGGTTATAACTAGTATGTTTAACGCGCGGAAAATGATGGTGGTTAGCCGTGCATTACATAAGATATTTTTTTTCCTTCGTTTTTTTTTCAGGCCACGAATACTCGCATCATATATGTAAATTTTAATAATCAAATCACTTTCTGGTTCCTATCACTTTATGTTTTATTAGGCTTTATATTATTGTAAAACATCCCGTACTTTCAACATTTTGATACATATTTCATGTATTTAACCAACCGTCAATGGTTTTTTGTCACACCATCAAATGCATTATTAAAATTTTTAAATTTTGATAGCGACTATAGTACAAGCAAATGAACGAAATAATAGGGATATAAATTTTTTAACAATTAAACTTATTCTTAATCTAATATAGCATATATAAACTCTAATTACCTACCACTAATCTATATAACCTTTGTAATCTTTACACTTAACTCTAAAAATTTAACTTACCTAACTCATATACCTAACCTAACCTAACCTAACCTATATATCCTTAGAACCTTATCCTAACTCCTATCACTATAACCTACTAACCGTATAAACCTATACCATACATAACCTATATATATTACTTATAACCTTATAAATTTACTCACTTAATCATAACCAAACCCTAAACCATAAACGTCACATAACCCTAGACCTAGACTTATAAAATTTCACCAATTAAAAATTAAATTGATATTAATTAAGTTATACTCCCGCAAGTAGTTTATATTGAATAATTAAACTCAACAAATACACTGGTTGGAGCCGACAACTCGTGAGTCATCTTTAGTTGCTAGCTTTTAGTGTCGCGAATCTACATCAATGTTATATTATAATTATACCCAAACATGACAGTTAGTGTGGCAAAGAAACACTAACATTATAATTAATCTTAAATTAATTTTAAAATTTATTTGCGTTAACTAAAATCTATTTTTAGTAGATCTTGGAAATCTCATTATTTATATATGTTTTAAGAGACACTATAAACACTTGACATACAGTAATTTATATATAATATAAATTATCAAGATTTTAATAACACAAATACTAATATTAAATTATAAATTATAATAGAGAGAGAGCAAACAATAAGCTAACGAAACAATCTGTGGAGCTTCTCAAAAATTGGTGATGCAAGCTTGTGTTCTCACAATTGAAAGCACTTAAGGGACTATGCACACACCCCGCAACAATTTTTATTTATTTTTTGCTTTGTTCCGCTCAACTTGACACTTTACACGGACACATGCCTTACTATAAGAGTGCTGTTTGCAGTGGATGACGAACTCAAGCTAACGATCGTGGTGGTCGTCGAGACAGACACGTGGAGCCAATGGGCGAGTCGTGCTGACGCTTTATACGTGGCGCAAAGCTTGCGGTTGCGGCATTTATCAAGGGCATTTTACAGGGAAATCCGGCGTTGTGCATTTTTGTCAAATACCTGGGCATCGGCAATGGCGCCATGGGCATTGAATGGCACGGGGAAAATATTGTGGCATTTATGGGCATGGGGCATGGGCATCGGGCATAAAAAAAATAAGAAGGGCATTAATAGAAAATGTGAGAGATCATAAAGTGGAGGAAGGGCAGGACAATTTGGGCATGTAGGCATGTGCAATTGGTTCGAAGGTGGCTATGAGCGAGGGCTAACGCCCTCGCATTGGCGATGTGGAGTGTTTTTTTTTATCAAATTATTAATTATTTTTTTTATATCATTATTATTTTTTCACAAATTTGAAGAAACACAAACCGAGGGAAGACTTTTTATGGCACAGTTTAAAATTAATATGGTAAATAGATTAACACAAGCAAAGAATTTAAAAATTTTATCGAGCTCTTACACCAATACTGTAAATTATTGAATGAATCTTATTTTCTCTTTCCCTTGGGTAAGATTTTACTTTTTTCATTCCAACTTACAACTTCATACTCAAAAGAACGTAAGAAAAAAGTTGACATGACCCATTATATAATATATAATATCTATATATTATTATAATATATATAAATATATTATATATTATATATATATTATTAATATATATTAATAATATATAATATATTATAATAATTATTAATATTATAAATTATATTTATATATTATATGTATTTAATATTATATATTATATTATATAAATATATATTATAATTATATATATAGATCGATATATATATATTGTATATTATATATATATAATGATAATATATATTATAGTATATTATATATATATATATAGTATAATAATATATATATATTATTTATAATATAGTTATATTATATATAGTTATAATATTTATTAATTTAAATATATATATAGTATTGTGTAGAGTTTATATTAGTATTATTCTCTTTAAAACAGTTTATCATAAAAATAATTAAATGTTTTTCCTATTGATGCTAATTCTGACTATATAAACATGTACTTTGAGCCTTTTGGAAATATAGAAAATGGAAAAAAAAGATGCGAAACTTGTATATCGCTTTTTGCCATTGGAATTCTATGCCTCAAAAATAGGCAAGAGTGATCGGTTTGCATGAAAAGAAGCATACGCGTGCTTAGCCATTTGATGGTAAAAACAATAGCCCTTCTATCATAAACATATCTTGACAATTTTTTTGAGGAAGAGAAAGGGGGAAATGAAAGAAACGGAGGAGGGGTGGTTTTCTTTTTTATGATGGATCAAAAGAGGAAAAATGTTATAGTTTTATGAAAAAAAATCGGTTTAAATAAAAATTGATGTTCCATTTTTTGGCGATTCCATTTTATTAAAAAAAATTAATATATATATATATATAATATATATATATATAAATATATATATATATAATATATAGTATATATATATAGTATAATAATATATATATAATATATATATAATATATATATATAATATATATAATTATATAAATATATATATATATATATATAAAATACGTATATATGATATATATATATTGTCGTATTTTATATAGTTAATATAAAAGTTTGTAAAAATTTTCGCTTTTATGGACACTTTATGATGGTTTAAAAAGAAAATCTTTTTGTTCTTATGTTTTCATATTGTTTTTTGCGTTTTTTTAGTTTTTAACCAAATATTATTATTATTTTCCATTTAATTGTGTTTTTTTTTTCTATTTGGAAGTAATGTTCTATGCTAATCCGACCTGAAATAGTTTTGCTTCGATTAATTGTAAATGAGTATCATATAATTGGTACTATGAGTTCTTAATTTTTAAAAGACTATTCAATGGTGAACTTTTTCCCCTACTCTATCATGTCCTTAACTATAATCGTGTAAAGCGGTTATTTTTTACAGCACAGGCTTGGGCAAAGATGAAAGTAATTCTCAGACCATTAATAATAAGAAATTTTGTGTTCGAAATAATAAAATACAGTAATTTAAACAAGGAAAATAATATATTAATATATATTTATTACCAAACAACAAGAAAATCGTTTGTTATTTTTTTTTGCTTATTAATTAAGAATAAATCGTTCTTAAAATGAATAAACGCATTTTTTTTGTTGCACTTTAAACTTATTAATCTATTATATATATATATTGAATGAATATATATAATATATAATATTATATATATATTATGTAATATATACTCCATATATATATTATATATATATATATATACCAACAGCCCACATATATATATATTATTTATATAATATATATATATATATATATAATAATATAATATTATATATATAAGAGTATATTAGTGATGAATGTGAGCATGCCGCATTCGATCCGCGTTCTCGAATTCACGATATTTGAAATATTCACATCCGCAATATTGAATCGATGTTTTGCGGAATGTGGTAAAATAATTTAAAGTTTTTTAATTGTCTTTCTAGGGTTTATAATTCTTTTGATAGATGAATAAAGAAATATTATTAATTTTTTTATTTCAATATATATATTATAAAATATATATAATATATTATTATATAATAATATATTATATATATATATATTATTATACTATATATATATATATATATATATATATATAATATTTTCTTTATCCTCCATTTACCTCCCAAAGATGTAAGGTAGGGTGGGTAACGTAAAGTACCGTAAGTCAAAAGGAAATGCCCTCCCCCCTAAACATCCACTCTATACTTCGTAAGTGAAGATGAATCGCAGTAAAAAAAAAAAAGAACCTAAGGGCTTCGCAAACACTGCGATTGACTCTTCGCTGTGGTATCTCGTCAACGTTGGTTCATCCTTGGGCCAGGACACAACCATACTCCTTTCAAAAAAACTGCGTCTATTCACTCCTATTTTCATTCCTTCCCTGTAGAAATTCATTTACTGACTCTATTTCACTTTTGTTTTATTCTCAAAAGTCGGTAAAAAATCCCAGCACACTCACCTAAAAATCCGCTTAAAGCACCAACCAACCTCCTATCCCTTTCAAATATAACAAACTATCTAATCCATTCTCGTTTATTCTTCCAATGCGACTCTCTCTTACATTCTTAAAGCTACCTAATGCGCTTGCATTCCTCATTTTATTAATTATTCTCCAAATAACACTCCCTTAAGAAAATTATCCATCTGGACGCCTTTTGTACCTTAGATCCTACACCTATTATTCCAG
>JABUQX010107933.1:22500-48494 GCA_015478945.1 Trachelipus rathkii
CACTACCATACGTAGTAATATATAATATATATATAGTATATATATTATACAACCATACATCAATCATATATAACTAACTTATAATATGATAATAACCATCACATTACACTATATATTGAACACTTTATTATACAACTATCATTATTAGGATATGAAATATTAAAAAAAATATGCCTTATGTAATATATATTATATATATATAGGTATATATATATAATATATACTTATATCATCTCTCACCATTAGATCACTTGCATTCACATATTCATTTAATTATATACTAATATATATAATATAATATCTATATATAAATAGTAGTATAATATATAATAATATATATACTATATTATATTAGTACCGATTATTCAAAGAACACAACTTTGATGCCTTAACTTTTGATGCCTCAACTTTGAAGCCATCTAACTTTGATGCCGGCCGTCATATCTATTCGCTATATAAAACCATTAAATTGCGCCTTACCAGCAAGTGAGATGGACCACGGATACAGTTGCTGATCATGCACATGCGTTTGCAACAGGTATACCTTTGCACCTGGAAATGTAACTAAATTAGATAGAAAAAACATATATTAATAATAATGAAAGTAAATAAAAAATAAAAACACAAAATATAATCTCAAATAACTACAGATATGTCTTACACGAGCTAAAAGAAATACGCTATTTGTTAGGAGAATCTCATGGCGTTAATTATGTCATAACTATACAAAAATGGATATAACAATAAAATAAAACAGAATAAAAAAAATTGACTGCGCGAGGTTATAATTATAGTAATAGAATTAGAGAGCCTATTTAGAACCTTTGTATTTGGTTATTCGATAAAGATAAATAGACTTCTATTAAACTAGGTTTGCTTGTTTTTTTCTCTTGCTAGTACTATAGATGCGGCGAATACCGCCGCGAAGGCCCAAGCGGAGCACGACCACGCACACCCGATGGCAGGAGCTGCGAGGGCCTGCTCCCGCCTCGCCGTATCTCGCCCGGGAACTACGGGGTAGGACCTCCGACATTCCGCCGTCCGCGCCCCCCTCCGGGACGGACTACGGCGAACATCATCACCCCGCGTTCTTTGGGTATTTGGTGTGCAGCGGGTGCCTCCGCCGCCCCTCCCCTACGGGTAAAGGGCGCGGACCAAGCACGTCGCTCGCCCCTAATGTTCCAACGGCTCAGGTCGCAGAGTACTTCCCCCACTAGTGTGTCAGGCATCAGATAGCACAAAAAATATTAATATGAAAGTTCTATTTTATATTACCCTGAGTAAAAATATCTCATATATAAATAGGACCTCTATAATAGTACCTTATCTTAAATCAATATGTACTTATATATATAATAATATAAATTATTTAATAATTATATTTTTTATTTATTATTTATTTTTTTTAATATGTTCTTTATGTAGATAATTATTTCAAAGATATATTATGGTAAAATTGATTGTAATCACATGTATAAATTTAGACTACATGTATAGTATGTAGTATTTTTGAAGATATTAATTTTTTATATTTATTTATTTTATTAATTTTTTTTTTTTTTTTTTATATTTTTTTATTTTATTTTTTTATTTGTTATTGTTTTGTTTTTCTATTTTTTCACATATTTCAGGTATGACATAACTCAGTACTCAAGCATCATTTCTCACCTAGCAAAAGCCATGTCAATTCCAAGGTCTTCTTCCAAAGAAACCTCTCGTATACATCGTTCATATATATATATGTTTTTAAGGTCATGGATCTTTACCATAATCGACTTAGCAGGAACCTTTATAAAGCAAGAGAGATTATAAATTATTAAAAATTCTGTCATAATGTTTAAAGAAGAAAAAAATATAACAAGGTGTCTGAAAAAAATAACTAATATTTTATATATTAACTACTAATAACCTATGTTAATAACGAAATAAGTCATTAAGAAACATTAGTGATTATATTTTACTTCCCTTAAATAAGTAAATCAGTAATCATACTGCCGCGCTAATATTACCAATAATATATATATAATAAAACCATAAATTATTTAATACTATCCAGCTACTATATAAAAGGGATTAGTATGACTTATTTTGTATTTATACTTGGCTTATATCTGCTTTAACTCATGTTTAATATATATATAATATATTACTTAGCTTTAACTCATTAATATAGTTTTACTGCTTAACTCCAAAATAAATATTATCAAACAATTAACCTACTCCATATTAGCAGTTGAATGAATTCAATCAATAGAGGAGTGTTCAGCATCATATACACACTAAAGGAGCTTAGTAATATCTTTTTTTTACTTGAGCTGTTACTGTTGGAAGCTTATTACATTTTTACTACTGACCACTAGCAAGATTTTCTTTTCTGAAGCTTTGAAGATAAATATTTAAATTTAAAAGGTTCCATGAGACCTTAAAGTATCCTTAAGCTTTCCCTAGCCGTGAGTTGGTTAGTTCAAGGGGGGAGATTAGTAACTATGCTTTATTGCTTATGCTTTGTTCTGTACGCATTTAAAATTTTGCATCGTTCAAACTTTGTTAAAATAATATTTTTATATACTATACGATTAATCTACCTATTAATATAATTATAATAAAACTTGATTTAATTTTTTTTTTTTTTTTTACTGCTGGCATTCATACGTTTGTAATTCTTTAACAATTTATTTTTTTTATTAACATTTGTTTCCTTAAAGCAGTAAATCAGATAAAATTCAATAGAGGTGTGACCTGAACAACCTATATTATAATAAAAGGGGCGGGATTATTGATATATATGATACTTTATTATTGGTTAATTAAAAAATTTTACGCTTTTAAAACTCATGATGGTATCTGAAATTTCAATATATGCTTTTATATACTTGAGCTATTATACTCATGAAGTACTATTATTCTGCTTTAAAATAAAAGATCAGTTGCAATCTAATTTGGTAATTGTCTATTGATTATATTGGTTAAATATGTGTACTTGTTATTTAATTAATTTGAACTTTTAATTTTAGATTTGAATCATTTACTGATTTAATTTTAAATTTATATATAAATTTATATTTATAATTATATGATTGAGATTATAGAAATTTGTTATCAAAATCTGAAATAGTGTTATTTACTTCAATTTCTAATATTGTTAATATTTATAGAACATCACAATTATCAAGTCTAAAAAAACACACCAACACTACACACACACACACACATTACACTAACACACATACATACATACAAACTACACACTACACATAACATACACCACCACACACACAACACTTTATACACTTGATACACAACATTCAACTATGACACTTATTACAAACCTATTGCAAATGTCAATATAATTTTTTATCTTAACTAAATAGAAATACATCAACATTTACTAACTTATACAGCACGCGAAACATATTCACATCTACACTTATTATATTAACACTAAACATTCACTATGACGACTTATACACAATTACTACAATTTATCTACTATGTAACAATACTTTACATTTACACTCACTGAAAACGCTTCTTCAGCGAGACAGGGTATGGTATCTACTAGTATCCCACCAGCCTCATCTCCAATCAACCCGAGAACGGACGCACTGGTCATCTCAAAACATCTTTTCGCGTAGGCATTTGGGTTTTATCTACCTGGGGGCAAGAAATAAAACTCGACTGGCGAACACGTTGGTGCGCTGGTTTGGGATAGCCGGCCTTAAAAGTCGTTTCTCTGTGGTCCGCCCCGTGTTTACCCCAGCAATAGGGGATAAGGCACGTAATAGGTAGTTTTTATATATATATATTAGTATATATATATATATTTAAAATTAATATATATATTATATATAAGTTATTCTGATTTTTAGAAATGTAGATAAGTCCTAATAAAAATAAAATTCCTTACATCACTCACTACACATACAAGATATTTTATAACATTACACACATAGTATAAAATATATAACAGATATTTATACTTATTACACTTATATACACTATACATAATATTTACTTAACATACTATATCAATGCATAACTAACCAGTACACACTCGCACACTAAACTAATATATATATATACTAAATATATATAGATTTACTATTAAGTTCACACACTACACAGATTGTATCTACCACAATCAATCAGTATGTACTTACACACAGACAGAATTAATAAATGCATTATAACTAACATCAGCAAATTTTACTATTACACATACAATAATTTAAATAAGCTTGACTCACACAGTAATGAATAGTAATATATATTATATAATTATTAATGCCAAATTTTTCAAAATATCGAAATATATTTCGAAGTAATTGGTTGTAGTATTAAATATTCCTATGTTTACTAACACACAAGAATAGTTTTTAAATAATATAAATATAGTATATATATACACACACATTATATACACACAGTCAACATACACACCGCCCACGTAGGTATACACTTTATATACTAACATATAAATATAAAATTATATTAAAACATATTTATTAATATTGTTTTATAATATTATGACATACGTAATTATATTATACTCATTATATAATATATATATATTCATAATATTAATTAAACTTAAAAATTATTCAAAAGTTTCTTAAAACTATTATCTAAAATCAATCAATGTCTATTAAACTTTGAGATAACAAAGAATTTTTTTAATTGTAATCATGTTAATACTTTTGTTTTATAAATTTATAAACTACAAGTTTTAAAATAACTTATTACCTCAAAAAACTTAAATTCTATTAGTAGTATATTTTTTAATAAGAATTCCCAACCCTTATATGTTTATATATTTTCCCTTACAATCTTTGGTCACTCTTATAATGGGGAGTGGCAGATATATACTGCGAGGTAAAATAACTGATATAAAGGTAGATGACATCTGAAGCATCACTAATATATATATAGTAATTTCTATATATAATTATATACAGTAATATATGATATATATATACGTTTTGAAGGTTTAGAAACTGATTCGCTATACATTTAAATTCAGTTCTTTTGCTTTGTCTAAGCTTTGCGTTTAGCCATGTATTCATTTTTAGATACTACATGTAAATTAATATAATGGTAATTAAACTAAATAACAAGATTAAAATAGTTCTCTCCTTACGGCTAAACAAATTAAGTCAATGGTATTTTATTAAAATCTAATTCTATAGTTTTATTATTTATTAAAAATTAAAAAATATTAATTATCAACTTATAACATTTTTAATATTATATAATTTCATTTTGTTTTGATATAATAATAAGGATATTCAAGTTTTTTTTAAATAATTCGGAATTTTCTTTATATTAATTATTATTGATTATTGATCTAATGCTACATGACAATCCATACGTGCAGAAAACACATACAACCCGCCACTCCTTACAGATATCGAAACTGCCTCTCTCTTGTAAAATGTTGTTTGAAATAACTACTTTAAGGTCTAAATTTAATTTAACAATCTTACTTAGTTAGGTTTATGATGTGTAAAAACACAGCCAAAAATAATTATAGCCCATGGCGACAAAGGCCTAGTCCAAGGTGAACATAAATTAATTAAAATTATTCAAACTAGACCTTATTATTTCCATGTAAAATGTGGTGCAGTAAAGTAAACTTACGAGTAGAATAGCTCAAATTTGTATTTTCTTGTACCTTTAGGCTCTAAAACTATTAACAAAATAAGAGCTACATTTTGTATCCCATTGTCATGTATTAAGCCTAATTGAGCCTATTATATATTAATATATGACAAGTTATTGATGCAGTTAAGGATACATAAGAATTCTATTTGTATAATTTATTATTATATTATTTAATTTTTTATAAATATTATTTAATTCAAAATCTTGAAACTATGCTGGATTACTGGATAAGATCACCTTTGTAAAGTAGCAGGTAAGAAAGGAAAATTATTTACCATTATACTTTGATTTAGGTATCGGTACAGTAATCTCTTATATTACATCTATATGAAACCTTATCACGGTATGATGATATGGTACGAGAAGTATTATTTATATCTGAGAGTTACTTATTGAAAATTTATAACTTTGGTCTTAAACTTGAGTATTTATGGCGTCTTAATATGTGTTTTTTTTTTTGTACCACTCTATTACATATAAAGTAATTATGTAGTGCCAAGTATCTGATTATGTATTAAAGAGTGTTTTATTTTTACTAATACTATCAACTTAATAATTTAATAATAAAATACTTAATTGAGGAATAATTATTAATTTCAGTAGGATAATATTAATTCACTAGATTTATAGTAGACTCCCGCTGAAGCCAAAAAGCCTACACTAGAAGCGCCCGCATAGTCAAGCGAACCTACCGGTGCGGTTTAACCGAGCGACCAATGAAACCCGCACGAGCGTAATATATT
Organism: Trachelipus rathkii; assembly: GCA_015478945.1. NCBI lineage: Eukaryota > Metazoa > Arthropoda > Malacostraca > Isopoda > Trachelipodidae > Trachelipus > Trachelipus rathkii. The sequence continues at coordinate 28,905 of JABUQX010107933.1, forward strand.
ACTTAACGGTCGGATCACGAGACTATATTCTTCATCTATAATAACACCCTTGCAAAATATCATTTCATTCTTCCTTTTTTATATATTTTATATACCTAGTTATTACCCTGTCTCCGTTAGATGTAATTAATTAAATTTTCTTACTTGAACTTTTTTATTTATTTATTTATAGAAAACAATATCACTAATTTCACTAACTGTAAAGATATTGACTATTTGTTCATCTGCTAGAGAAAGCAGTTTGATTTTTTTATATCTCATATAAATGATTATACTCTGAGGTTGAAATACTCCGATGTGACGCTGGCTATGTATCCTCTTTGTGTTTTTCTCTAGTTTTTTTAATATATAAGGAATTGTATCTTGAACATTTTTGGATTTCAATAAGTATACCCGTATTAATATACTGACGTAAGAGTTAATGGATAGAAGTTATCCCATTCCCTCCCTTTTCAAGGAATGTCTTTACGGTTTTAATCTTCTATATGTATATTAGAACTTTGAAAAAGTTGGATTTTCCTAAAATAATTATTAACCCTTCTTTTCTGCTCTATCTGATAGCTCCATCACCTTTCTTTGTTATTAACCTTAATCTAATGAGGACAGCATTATCCAGTCATTTTATTTTGAGTTTTTTTTTTTTTTTGGTTAATCATATCATTATATACTGGCTACTTATCAATATACATCGAAGTATTTAAGTATCATTACGACTCTTCTGATATCGAATGTTGTTAGCAATTCACTACAACCATTACGAGAATATATCTCCATTGTGTATTGTAATTAAAACACTGATATATATATTACTACATCGTTTTAATTAGCGCTTGAACACATGTTTGTGTATTATACAAGGTTAGTAAATATTATCTTTAAGATACAAGTACAATCAACTTAATTATTCATAACAAACTGAATGGGAACGTAAGTGTACCTCAATAGAATAGTCACAACCTCTAGGTGTTGCTTATAATATATACCTAACTATTGGAATATACACGCGCCAATTATTTTCGCGGACGCGTAGTAAATTACGCCGGCGGAGGTTCATACGCGTATTATTCGCTCGATGTTAACCGGGTCGCGCTTGCGGGCGTACTCTTTATGTATAAGATGAGACTGAGTTTTGTCTTACACGTGATTCTACTTAATTCAATAATCTAGTTGAAATTAATTATTATCTATTTCTAGTTGAAATTAATAATTATTCTCTCATTAGTCAGTAATCACGCTAACTACAGTAATAGTGTAAGGTAAATAACACTTTCAGTAAGCAATATAAAAACACTTTATATCACTACAAATCTGAATAACTTATGTGCACTCGACTTAAACAGCTAAAATGACTATGATTATTAATTAAATGACGTTGGGGTCCTAAAAGATAATAAATAATTTAGTCATTAAAGAACAAAGATGCCAGTTTAAAGAAAATAAAGTTAATAATTATTCAAAGAACGAATAAATAAGTAATTCTCGACCAAGTCACATACGGGTCATATAGTAGAATATTAGAGGTATAATTTATCTCCGGACTCAAATCACAGTAACTGAATAACAATTTCTTTTATACCTGCTTAAAGGATCTTACGATCCAAAATTAGTTTCAGTTTGAAATATATTTATATAAATATAATTAAATAATACAAATGATACTTGCATATACTGGAATTACCTTTTGATCACTGGTATTAAGTGAGACTTAATCAGTTACATGGGTAATAACAAAAAGGCTTATCTCTAAAATTGTAGGCCTAATAAAATATTAGGCTAAACGTAGTTATTGCAACCACCATATCTTTACATAGAAAAAGGTCAGTTTGAAATATTATTATTGACCTGGAATTTAGGCTAAATCCAGCCCCGGGCTACCAAAAGAAGGATTATTTCCATAAATTTAGCCTAAAGTAGTTTTTATTATCAAACACATTATTATTAACAGAGTAGAGTCTATTATTCAAGGTATCTTAATAAGAAAGTTGCTGAGGTTGTTTATTAGTGGTTTTCTCGTATGATGGATTGTCAAAGTAAATAGTATAATTATAATTATAAATATAATTAAATAATAATTAAAAGAAAATCCGAATTATTTAAAATAACTTTTCTGAGAAATATATATTAGCTTAACATACTGAACGAATTAAAATTATAATAGTTAAGTGAATTAAATTGTATATTATTTAAAAAAGAACTTAGAAAGATATTTAATAAATAATATAACATGTTTATATGTTAGCCGAGAAGAACTTATTTTGTTTTTATTATTTTATATACTTAATTACATGGCTAAAGATTAGATGAATAATAGCTAGTAAGTCAAATAAGAACAAAACCGTGGCATAGCTTGTGTTAAGAGGTAGGTGCTAAGGGGCTGACCTTTAACTTAGATTATATTAGATTTTATTTGCTATTTAAGTGATACGTAAAATAATAATATGTTTATTTAATAAATATATTCATAAATGAATTTTAAGTAAAAGTTATTTTTCAAAAACTTGATTAGTATATTAATAAATTTATAAACAAAAAGTATATACAGTTTTATAATAAATAATTATAAATTCTTTGCTAAAAGATAATGATTGATTTATTTAATAGAAGTTAAATTGTGAAACTTTGAAAAATAATTAATTTTTAGAATTATATTTGAAATAGTGTGTATTATAACAGTTAGTGTTTTATTATCATTACAATAAAATAGTTATTAATAATAATTATATTAAATCGTATTTAAATATGTGTCTATGGGTGGCTGTGGGTGTGTGTGTGTGTGTGTGTGTGTGTTAAAGTTAGGATAGTTTGTGTGAGGGTAAGTAAATCTGTGTGTAAGTAAATCTGTGTGTGTAAGTTAGCTGTGGTGTGTGTAAGTTAAAATCTGTGTGCATTAGTTAAAGTAATTAATCTGATGTGGTGATAGATTGATAAGTAAAATCTGTGTGAGTGTATAAGTAAATCTTAGTGTGTTGAGATGTGTAACGTAAATTCATGTGTAAGAGTAGTAAGTAAAACTACTGCGTGTGTAAAGTAAATCTGTGTGTGAGTAGTGTGTGGTGTTGATTGATGGTGTGTGTAAGGTGGTATAAAATATGTTAAAGTGTCTATGTAGGTAAAAGTAAGTGCTATAAAGTGAATGTGTGTGTATAAATGATGTACCAAGTGAATTATGTGTATAATGTGAGATAAGTGTGGTCTGCAGTGTGTATTAAGTGTAAATGTATTAATAAGTGTCTATGGGTTAAATGTAAGTGTCTATTAGTGAGTATAAGTGTCTATGGAAGTACGTCTATAGTGAATGTGTTATATATAGTGTATATATAAATGAGTAAGTCTTCTGCTCTGGTTGTGTGTGTTGTGTGTGTGTGTGTTGTAATTCATGTTACTAAATAATTATAACAAATAGGTATTAAAAGACTGTAAATAAAACAATAAGTATCATAATAAAAATATATAAATATAAAAATATAATAAATGTAATAAATAAATAGATAAATATAAAATAAATAAAATAATAATATAATATAAATAAAAAGTATTTAAATAAACCAAAATAAAAAACTAAAATGCTAACAATAGCCCACCTATCTGGTTGAGTGAGCTGGGGAGCAGAGGAAAACATATGAGGTTTTAGGACAGAGTCAACGAATAAACCACATATGATAGCTTTAATAAGCAGTCAAACATGAAATTAACGAAAGCAGTAAAATGCGAGTCCATAGAGGTATCACCAAAACTATTCTATATCCCCCCCCGCTTGGGTTGATGCCAAGGGTTGCCGAGGCTACCTCTTATATCGTATTTACCCGATTTACTGCTTTAATGTATGTGAGGATGTTAATCAAGATATATGAAGATACAGTTTAGAAACCATTGTAGGAGACGGGAAACAACGTAGCGTATATAGGTACATGAGAGCAGGCTCATAGAGCAGTAAAGACATGCGTGTATTAATGGGGACAGAGTAAAACATGAGTTAGCCGGACCAGCAGATAAAAGATTCGCAGTTAAACGCCCCAATAGAGCGTATCTCCTAATCCCCCCCCTTGTGTTACGGTCACCCCCTCTATTGATTTATTTCACTGATTTAACTTCGCTTTAAAGGTCATGCAATTGGTCATAATTTAGGGAGAAATATATGAGTTAAGTCAAAGCGAGTAAAAACATATGGAGAGTTGTAGTTTTATTATAGCATAAGTATAAACATGAGTTAAAGCAGTAAATCCAATGCGTTAAAGCAGTAAAACATGAGTTACAGCAGTAGTAAAGCAGTTAAACAAAAGCGTACTAATTACCACCCCTTTTATGTGTTTTAGTATTCAACAACTGCTATTGATTTACTGATTTACGCTTTATTAAGGTATGATAATGGTTAAATAAAATATGAATAGGTGATGATTAAAGCAAGTAATAACATATGCAGTTTAAAGCATGTAAAACATGATAAGTAAAGAAGTAAAGCAGTTAAAATACAAAAAGTATACTATCCTTTGGAGTTTAGGTATGCTCCATTTCCTCGATTTGATATAACTAAATAATTACAGTCATTTTAAAAAGGAAAAAAAGTTATATAATATAAGTGATGATAAAGCAGTAAAAACATATAAGATAACAGTAAAACATGAGTTAAAGCAGAAAAAGCAGTAAAACAACAAGCATTACTAATCCTTAGATAATGTTAGTGTACAACCTACTTATTGATTTTACTGATTTACTGCTTTAAGGTATGTAATGTTAATGTTTTTCAGCAAATTTTCAAACAAGGATACATTAAAATATACTCTGTTTTATACAGACATTCTGGTTTTATTTTTCTTTCATATCTTAGTACATTCCTAGAAATTTTTAGTTTGCAATTTTAATATAAGAAAAGTATTAATTTAAAATAATAAAAGATGTCTGTGATGAGTTACAGTTTTTAGGTTGCGCTGAAAATGTTTTTAATAAAAAAATGTTTAGTATGAAATATAAAAATGAATGAAGATACTATAGTAAATTAATATTATATATATATACATTAATTAATTATAATATCATTAAATATATATTATATATTTATATATATAATTAAATTATATAATCATATATATAATATAGTAATATATTATATAATTATATATATATATTATATATTAATATTATAATAATATATATTAATATAATATATATTAATATATATAATATAAGTATATATAATATTATAATATATATATATATTTATTTATCAATTTTGCGGTGATGAATAATATATATATAGCGCCTGCGGGCGCATGGCGGCGGCGGGTACGCGGTCGAGGTACGCAACTGCGGGTGCGTGGTTCAGTTGGCCTTCGCTATCGGTGGGATCATGTACTGCGTACGCGCTGGTGGTAATATAGTACAGCCTTATGAATCTAGAGGTAGACAAGATTGAAGTCATTCAAAGATGAATCATCAATATATAGGTGGTATCAAAGATGAGTCATCAAAAGATGAGTCATCAAAGATTAGTAACCTTCAAGTTGAGGCAAATCATGCTGAGGTAATTAAATGCTAGAGGCATAATCGTACAAGTTAATGATAGGTCACTTCAAAGTTATGAGAGCATCAAATATACGAAGTGTGTAAGTGTAAGTGTCCTATTGGAAGAAGTGTAAGTGTAACCTTATATCAGTGTCTTAATAAGTGTGTATTAAAGTGTCATAGGTTGAATGTGGTATAAGTGTTTATAGTGTAAATGTGTGTAGGTGTGTGTGGCAGTAATATATATATATAATATATTATATATGAATAATATATATATTATATATATATATATAATAATAATATATATATATATATATATATATTATATATATATAATATATATATATATATAAGATAGGCTATCAGTAGAAAAAAACTAACTCATAGTAGGAAGCATCCTAGCAGCTTGTAATATACACCAATGATTCCTCATACCTTATAACCTAGGGGTAGATACCCATATTAGGGCTATTCTAGGCTCAGGGGAGGCTAGAAAAGGGTTGAAAATAGTGGCACTCAGTTGGCACTATGTGGCACTCAGTTGGCACTAATCTGGCATCTCTGTAGATTTCACTACAGCAATCAATTGGCAACTCATTGGCACTTCATTGGCCCACTCACTTGGCACTTCACCTGGCACTCCTCTAATACTCATAGAATATCATAGAACACTAATAGAATATCACTAGAGACCACCTTTACGGTGATTGGGAACCATCAAGCCATCAAAAAAAGGGCTAAGCCCCTTAAATGGTAGTCGCAAAAATTAGGGTGGGTCAAAATTGACCCATGGAAAACCAAAGGGTTGATAAGACCAAAGGGTTGGTCCGAAAAATTAGGGCTACCTAAAAAATTAAGGATGGCCAAAATTAGGGTGGGGCCAAAAAATTGACCCATGGAAGACCAAAGGGTTGGTAAGTGTGTTTGTACGTGTGTAATAAGTTGTAAATGTCAAGTGTAAGTGTCTAATGGGTAAATTGTATGTCATAGTGAATTGATGTAAAGTGTAAAGTGTGTGTGTGGTAAAGTGTGTGTGTGTGTGTGTGTGTGTAGTGTGTGTGTGTGTGTGTAAAGTACATCTGTGTGTGTGTAAGAAATCTGTGTGTGAAGAATAGTAAATCTGTGTGTGGCTGTAAGTAAATCTGTGTGTGGTGTAAGTAAATCTGGGTGGTAAGTAAATTGTGTGTGTGTAGTAAATCTATGCTGTGTGTAAGTAAATCTGTGGTGTGTGTGTGTGCAAGTAAAATCTGTGTGAGTGTAAGTAAAATCTTGTGTGAGTGGTAAGTAAATCTACGTGTGTAAATAAGTAAATCTTGTGTGATGTAAGTAAATTTGTGTGTGCTGTGTGTGTGTGTGTGGTGTGTGTGCGTGTGCGCTTGTGTAGATGTGACCCGAAATATTAAGGTCAAAACATCAAAAAATACGGCTAAGCCCCTAAAAGGGTGGCCAAAAATTAGGTGGGTCAAAATTGACCCATTGGCATGAACGCAAAGGTTTGGTCGAAAAAAATTAGGGGGAACACGTACAACGGTTACGGTTGCTAGCGCAACCGTTTGGCGCAACTCTTCTTTCGAGAATGGCATTGCAATAAAAATAGGTAAGTTGCGGGCGTAAAAAATAATTAGTGAAGTTGCCAAAAATATAGGAGTTGCACATTAAGAACTTGATAAGTACAACGTAGAATAACAAAGGGGTTTCGCCGATAAAAATTATAATTCCATGGGTTATACCTCAAAAAAATTTGTGGAGTGCTGTTAGGGTAGCCAAAAAAGGTCAAGGTCAGGTATAAAAATTTTATATGAATATTTAGGGCCCGAAAAATAGATCAAGGTCTAAAAATAATAAGGTCAAGGCAGGTTAAAAAATTTGGGTAATCATTTTTTTTTACCCCAAGGGAGACCTCCAATATAGAGTAAAAAAATTTGGGTTAATCATTTTTTCCTCACCTATATTTTGGGCATGCCGGAATCCTTCCCATAACTATACTAACTGGTTAGTAATCTCTTATATATGATATATATATCACTATTAATAATTTATATTATCACTCCGACTTCCCTTCTGACTCTTCCATTCCTACTATATTCTATTCTATACTATATTTAAAGTCTTTCCAATTAAATTGCTCTTTTAAGATTACTTCATCTCCGTGCACCTGTATCCTTTTATCATTAGCCTTTTGGTAGTAACAGGGGTATCGTCTCTGCACCGTATAACATATAGGGCTACACTATCCCAAGGCCTATGGTTTTAAATATATACTGCATCTTTTCTACCTCTTTATAGGTCTCTTACAATTTTAACTTCGTCTCCTTTCATCAAAGGATACAAACAGACCTTTTGTCCGCCTGACTCTGTGGGTGGTAGTCAAACCGGAACTGGATCGAGTTATATTACATACTTATATGCGTGTCTCTTAGCAATCTAGCTCCTCCGTCTCTTGTAATATATAATTCCACCCAGTAGATCTATATAAATTTTCTTCTTTATATGCTTCTCCATATTATCATTAGATCTCCCAACATTAACTCCGCTCTCTGTCCTCACCTTCTGTTTTCTCAGTTTGTATGATTGTAGTCCTTTTGCTTCAGTTTATTCGCGAAAAATCTAGTTAAATCTCTTCACATTCACCTTTATCACATTTCACACTACCACAACACGAGCCAAATCATATCCGCATATGCCCATCGATGTCTATCCCTCCTCTATTACTAACTTCCACCTCTATACACTGTTACCTCACTCAATAATGGCTATTCATATGTCTGAAACAATTAAAGGGTGTTCGTTTCCACTGTTTTCACCCCCTTCGCCACCTCAAAACCATTTTTTCATTTTTATACCCTGTATACTACCACATTTGCATACTTTGCCACTTTAATAGATACTATCTTCTATGATGCGTCTTAACACAATCCTCTCCCACTTACATTAATTCTTTCTATCTATAACACCCTCCATAATCCATTCCTAGGTACTATTAAAGTGTCAAAAGCTTTCCTTAAAACTTCTACAATCATCCTGTTTGTATTCGTAAATCTTATCTTCAATCTGTCTGCATAAGGTTAACATAGGTCTGCGTAACTCCTAACCTACTTTCCTTGATTCACCCATAGCTTGTTGCCTCCCCTGATTTAATGTGGTTCGATAAATACTCCTATCATCGTCTTATTTCTCCAACACTACTTCTATATTTTGAGCACATATAACTGGTCTAATCAATGTGTAGATTACCCTGTTAATTTTTTTACATATTGTACCGTTGTCATATCTGTTATATAGTTTAGTTGTAGTAAAGGATATCATTAAATTATAAGTTTTTTCTCTCTTATTTTAATAGGAATAGTTTATATCATTATTATTGTATTAAAACATACACTAACTATATATGTATGCTCTCATCTTCTTAGTAAATTTATTCAAATCACCTATTATTTCTCCGCACTTCCCTTAATCATAACTCAACTGCTATTTCACTCCTTCTCCGAGCAGAGGACTATTCTCATTTTAATTCATTTTCTTAATGGCTTCTTCTAAGTTCTTCATCTAGTAATTTCTTCCACTCACGCATGTTCCTCTTTCATCATATCCTCTCCAACACCAGCCTATCCACTACATCTCTCCCCCCCCCCTCTTCCTTCATTATTCTTCGTTGCTTTAAAAATTCATATCAAAAAAAAATAGTAAAAAATCATTTTTCTTTTATTTTCCTCTGTGTTTTACATACGCCTTTAACAATTCTCTTCCATGAATTTTCCTGTGTAATCCTGCACGTTTCTATACCTATATGTTTATCTTATGCCATCCATATATCTTTTATTACCTGCTGCATTATCTTCTGCTAGCTTACCATCTGATTAACCTTTCTGCTGCCTATTCTTTGCTTTCTTTCACTATTTTATCTTAGCCTAATACTTATAATTTCTAGCCTCTTATAGTAGTACTTATTCTTGCCTTGAGATTGATAACTACGTTTTCATGCTAGTATTCTTTAAAACCATCTGTATCTTACATTTATTGTTATTATTATTTCTTTATCCCCGCCTCCTCACACCACCATCGTTCCACCCTATCTTCGTGTGTCTTTATCTTTTTGATACCTATATCTCACCACATATCTTATATCCCAGCTTACCTCCCATCACCGCTGCCTCGCATTATCTTCTATTTATTATCTTTCACCGTATCTACGTTAACCCTACTGCTATATTCATACTATATGATATATATATATATTACTATGTGATATTATTTCATAATATATATATATATATTTTTTTCTATATACTTATATATATATTACAATTACTTTATCATCTATTAAAGTAGTTATAGCTTAATATTTTTATATATAATTTTAATTAAACTATTTTAATTCACTTTTAAATATACTAATATTATATATTACATTATACTATTATTTTATACATATTGTTTATTATTTTTTTTATATTATATATTCCTATCTAATTTTAATACATATATATTATTATATATATATTAATTATAAATATATATTATATTATAGTATATATATATATATATTATTATATATATATATAGGTATATATATATACTGTATATCATAACATTCTTCTCCAAGACTGGGTGGATAAGTGTGTACATGTTCCGGAAACCATGAAGAAGTGAGGATAGAGGAAAGACACAAGTCCACGAAATAGATATGCGCCCAATCACTACTACCTATCGCCTACTCCTTTCCTGATACGTATTTATGGGTACTCGTCGCTGTTAGAAAATCCACCTAGAGCTTCACGGAAACCGCGACTGATACCCTACTATGGATCTTCTTCTCAATGGTCGGTGAGTCATCAACTTGTCCTAGGTAGGGTATTCCAACCAATCCTAGTACCCCTCTAATAAACCCCGCCAAATCACTCCAATTTATGAACCTTTCTTCTCGCTTTGCCAAACCTCACATTTCTCTACTCCTCCTCCTCCAGGCATTGATTACTCTCTCAATTCACTTTTTCTTATGGTCTCCCAGACGGTCTGATTCCCACACACATCTCACTACTATGCTACCTTGCGTTTGAACCACCTCGACTCTCATCTAACCATCCTTTCCACATGAAAAAACCTCTCAACGTACTTTCCATTTATTCTTTCATTTATCACTTTCTTTCACACCACTCAACCTCTAATCTTTACTTACTTACTCATTTTACCGGATAATCGTTTCTCCACACAGCCTAAATCGCCCAAAGAACGTTACTATACTACTCTACTATAATACCATATAACTATATTAAAGTCTGTATAGTTCTAGTAATCCATATATGTATATATATATATGAGTATTAATTTCTATATATATATATATAGCTAAATATATATATAATATATATATATATTATATATATAGTGATAAAGAACTGGCAATAACGCAGAAGTTTTATATTAATGATAATTAGTTTTCACTGGAAGGCGACACTAAATAAATGAAAAGCAAAACTTGGTGTGAGTTTTATGCACACGTGGAAATGAAATTAACACGCTCTCACATAAATTATGACTTTATAATTAAAAAACTTGATGTTGAACTTATTTCGGTTTGAGCTTTCGTACCTGGCGGTTTACTTACCTCAGAAGACTGAATGAATATCGTGAGAAGATGTTATGAATTCAACTCCTGTTTCTGGCAACCTGTCAAAATGTAGTTAAAGAAAGGAAAAATTTAATTATATTAGCTTTAAGTAGTTTATGAGTTTTTTAGACTTTTTTAAATGGAAGTTTGTGATGTCGTCTATATAGGGATTGCCGATTTGGGTATTGTAGTTGTGAGTTTTTTATTAAAAAGGATTCTGTTATTTTTCTTTGTATGGTGTCTTGTATAAGTAGTATTAATTTGGAGGACGCAATGTTGATTAAGTGATAGTTAGTGTTTCTGAGTATGGTTAATGAAGATGAGGGTTTATCAGTTTGTAGATCGTATGTGTGTTGATAAATACACTCTCCTTAAAAAGGATATGATAAAAAAAACAAATTATTTAAGGTAATTGTATTTTAAATCATGTTCTTGCATTTTTTTAAGTAGCTATGGAAAAGATAAGTAGTCGTGCCATATTAATAACATATAACATAATATAATTAAATTTTTCCTTTCTTCAACTACTTTTTGACAGGTTGCCAGAAACCGGAGTTGAATTCATAACATCTTCTCACGATATTCATTCAGTTTCTGAGGAAGTAACCCGCCACGGGTACGAAAGCTCAAACCGAAATAAGTTCATACATCAAGCTTTCATTAATACAAAACTTTTAATTATTAGATCTTTATTTCTTAGTCCTGCTGCCAAAACTCAACAAAAGTTTGACAGGTTGTTTGAATAATTAGTGTCGCCTTCAGGGTTAAAAATTTTATCAATTATATGGGTATACATTGTTAATATATATGGATAAATGTAATATATAGTAAATACTAAATATATATATACTATATATATTTATATAGATATTATATATATATATAAATGATATATATATATAGCTTCATATATATATATTTTATATATATATATTAATATATATATATATTAATCATATCTATATATATATCATATATATATTAGTAGTATATATATTATATAATATTATATTATATATAGTATATATATGTATATATATATTATATATATATATATATATATATATATAATTATATATATACATTATTTGTGAAGATAGATGGAAAAGGTGAAGATCGAGGGGGAAAGTGAAGAAGGAAAAGAAGGATGAAAGAGAAATAAGGAAGCGAAGATCATAAAGGAGAAAATCTTCCAAAAGTCAAAGACATAATTTATTAGTTAATTAATTGGAATCGTAATTTTAAAAAATATTAATAATGAATAAGAATTTAAATAAAAACTGAAATTTAAAAAAAAAAAATTGAAATTTGAAAAAATTAATTCAGATGAATTAAAATCAATAAATGAACAGAAAATTAAAGAAGTCACAGATTAGAAATTAAAAGACAATATTTGTAACGTGAATAAAATTAAATATCAAAATGTATCAAAACGACATACGCAGAGTTTGAATGTATTCATGTCAAAGAACGCGGAGGAAGCAAAGGGATGAGCAGTGTTCTAGTTATTTATCTGTGTGTTGAAATAATATATATATATATATATATATATATATATATATATACTTATTATACTTATATTTTATTATATAATATATATTAATAGTATTATTATTACTAGTATTATAATATATATATCTATTACTATTTATTAATAGTTATATATATATATATATCTATATTTATATATATATATATTTCATATAATTTATATCTATATATATATATAGGTATATATATATATATTTATGTCTATATATATCTATATATTATATATTATCTATTATTTTTATTAATGTTAGTATACTATTATATATATATATTAGAGGTGTAGCGAATAATCGCATCAAAATACTTCTCTTTCGCCATTCGCATTCGCATCGCATGAATTTTTCTTGCGGATAGCGATAGTAATCATCTATGAATTATGAAAACCTGTGTGTGCACTACCTTATATTTACAGTATATAGTTCTATGAATATAAGTAGTATTATTTACTATTATATTTATATGATTATAGATATATATATAATGATATATATAATATATTATGATATTATTGATCTATATATATATATATATATATTATATAATTCTTTATTTATACATTATATATTATATATTATTTGTATATATAATGATTATATATATATATATATATAATAGTATCTATTATATATAGCGTTATTATATATATATATCTAATAATATTATTATAATATAGTATTAATATTTATACTATATATATATAATAATTATAATATATATCAGTTATATATACGATTATATATAATATATACGTATATAGTATAAGCGTATAATATATGATGATGTGATCATATATATATATATATAATACGTATTTATATATATATTATAGTATTAAAAATAATATATAGATGTATATTATATATATATATATTATATAACTGTGTGTGTTAGTGTCGGTGTGTGTGTGTGGTGTGTGGTGTAAAAGCTGTGCTAATACTTGCTACCTAAAAGTAGGGGGACTTCTCCAAAGTGATGACAGAAACCACTCATGCTGGAGATAAATACATAGATTTCACTCTGTAAAACGATGAGCTATGTGCATAGCAACTTTTCTGGATTCTAGGTACAAAACCAATTTTCTTAAGCCACGTTTCTCACAGAGGGTTAAAATTAATTTAGGATGCCTATGGGATGAAATGCTGCTAATGAAATGCTGCTAAAGGCCAATAAAAAGCAAAAGATCACAGAAACAGGACACACAATTCCCATCTGTTTAGGAACCATTGCGTGTCCATGAATGTTTTTTTAGCTTCTAGCCAGCCATGATAGAGTCTTGTTAGAGGTGTCAAGCATTGATCTTAAGAATATCAAAAAGCAAAAAAGCTTAGAATCAGATAAAGATCAACTGGTTTGGCGGCATGATAATGTAAAAGCTTTCGAACAGATCTTGCAAACTTAGCCAGCGGAATACTTAGCATGAGTAGTATACATCAGAATTGGGATGAGAGTTTATCTAACCACAACCGCAAAGGTCATAAAAGTGACCTTATTTATTCTAACCGCAAACCGCAAAACTGTAAGAGGGCGAAGAACCGGCGTGACTTCAAAGCGCGTGACGCCGGCGAGAAAGGTAACGTGCTTCTAATATTCTAGTTTGTCTATATATTCTTATATATGTGCTATCTTCTATATTTTATATATATTTATATTCTATATTCTAGCTTCTAGCACGTACCGACCTATATTAATTGTAGAATACAACCGGTCTTAGTGTCTATTCCTACTGTTATTGGGTCGGGGGAGGTCGATTGGTGTATAGTTAGACGGTGCTAGATGACTTACTTCTATGATTATTACCCTAACCCACCTCCTTCTAGCTTTTCTAGCCTACATATTTCCTACATCATAGCATTCACCGAGTCTTAGTGTCTTACCCTAGGTTATTGGGTACGGGAGTCGATTGGTGTATGTTAGAAGGTGCTAGGTTGGTTCCTTCTACGAGTTAGTATCCCCCCCCTTTCTAACCCTTCTAGTACGATATATCGTATGTGACGGAATACCCGATATTTGTATCGATTAGTACATAATCGATACTGTTGAATCGATTCCTGTGGTTTACGACGGAACCGATTCATTCCTAACAAGAGTTACAGTATTAGCATTTCCTCTACTCCTTTCCTAAACATTTTTTGTTTATAGTAATGAAGCCGAGCTCGGTGTTGTCTAATATGTTCAGGAAGGATATGCCGAGTCGATTTCCGCTATTGGCGAGCATGGCGTTTCAGCCGTTGTGGTTTTAGAACAAGAACGCACCAACCTGCGTTTTTTCGTAGATGGCGTAACCCTTACGTCCAAAAACCTGATCATGAACGGGCTTGTGCAACAGGGGTAGATGTCTCAGAAATAGATTCCGGTCAGTTACATTTCCGAACGCCAGAGTCCTGGCCCCAGCCGGGGGTCATTTATGAGCAAGAAATGATACAAGTGACATATCTGTGAGACAAGAGGTGTTAAGAGTTCTCGTATCTTCCTTCAAACTTGGTATGTCTTTCCTTATACTGTTTGCACATTGGTTGAAATCATGTTCCAGCACGCTACGTCAAGGGTTGGGGGGCCCACCCTTAAATTTAAAAAAATGGACTTAGAAGCTGCAAAAATTGGTGAGTGTATCAGAAGAAATAAATGAACATAGAATGGTAATGTTAAACTAATTCGAGGCGGAACCATATGGAGCACGGGATCCGGAAGCTGGTGGTTGGGTGCCGAATGAGAAATTCAGGCTCACTACCCGACTAGGTTCAGGCAACAAATGAGGTGTTAACATATTGTTTCACTGGTGTGAGTTCATTTTTGAGGGTTTTCGTTGGCTACCTGATTCTTTTAAGCTTCTAGTCAGACATGTCCTACGAGTTCTAGAGAACACACCCATATTAATGCGTACCTTATGTCATAAGGTAGTAGAGTGATTGGTACTCGTATTAAGAAGGGTGTTAGGATTCTTCCTTCTACGAGTTGGTACCAACCCTTTTCTAGCACTTCTAAGCAACCTTTTTCTACGTCATAGAATAACCTAATATTAGTGTCTACCTCCCACTATGTATTGAGGTATGAGGATTCGATTTGGTGTGGTTATTCGAAGTTGTTTAGAGATGGTTCCTGTACTTTCTAACGATTGCGTCCCTTTAGGTCGCTTAGCCTCTTTTTGATGTTATGAGCCTTGATATTTGGTTTGGCCTTGATTTGTTCGGGCTTGATACGTATCAAGGCCTGAATTGACCCTTTCATAAAAGTTCGTAGAGGGATTAAGTTGAGATTTAGTGCCAAAATGTGGTTCTGACGCGTACTGTTGTTAGGGAACTGTCCTACATGAGGTCATGTAGGTAAGTCTGACGACTTAACGTTAAGATCCTGTATTTATGTCCTAAGCTCACACCTAACCAACACCCCATTACCACACACCACCCGCACTATCCCACACACACACCACGCACACCCGCTAGGCTTTACTCACTTATACCACCACGACACCGATAGGCTACTTATCAACATACACACCACCCATAGACACTTAAACTCACACATATTCATTTCTGACCTTACCACACACACACATTGAACTTAGTAGTTGCGTTTCACGACGTCCCGCATAGCACTTAAACCACCCAATGACACTTACACTCCCCATAGACACTTACACTCACATAGACACTTACACACTCACAACACACACATACACACACACATACCACACACACAATACACCACACACACCACTACACGACACAGACACCACTAACAATAGTTTTGATGTTCAACTTTGAAACTGCCTCAGCTTTGATGCTCTTTTGAGCCTCATCAGTTTGAATGCATCAACTTTGGGATGCCTCCTTTGTGACTCATCTTTTGATGTCAGCTTTGATGATCATCTTTGTTAGTGACAAGAAAATATATTTTAGAGATATTGTTTATTAAAAAAAGACGACGACGACGACAGAAGAAGAAGAAGAAGAAGAAAGACAGAAGAAAAAAAGAAGAACGAAGAAGACGAAGAAGAGAAGAGAATCTCATATGACGGAGCATATGAGCCGGAACCGGAATTCCTGATTGGAGTCAGAATGGAATTCTGGCTCAGTTACATATTGAGTCAATATGAGGCTGTTTATATATCTATATAATATATTATACTATTTAATATATATATATATATATATATAGTATACATGGGTATCGATTTATAATATATATTTTAGCTTTATATATATATATATATATATTTATTATATATATTATATTATATATATATATACTATATAGATATATATGATATATTATAAATAATATATTTATGTTTCAAAGATCATAGATTCCGAATTTTTGGTTTCGTAACCGTAAAATGAGTTTAACGACCCCTTTGAGTGGATCCTCAGCTGGAAAAAAGAAAATTACAGAGTAAAAGGAAGAGAAAAGATGAAAGGAAGGAAATAGAAGTTTCGTAGGATAGAACAAATGAATCATGAGTTTCGGTATCGCAACCGGTGCAGGGTCGGTGCGGTGCGAATTAGTAAAATAGTCTTGATCCAATTGAGGTGTGTTTATATACGTTTTTAGTGATGTAGAATATTGAATAACATAGTTTCATTACACTCAAAGATGTCTAGGGACAACAATTGAGATGGGGGCCGAACCCAAAATATTGGTTTTTACCACTTTTTAAATGAAATTTTAAAAGCTATAAGTTATAATACATAGACTTAGCTCTATCAAAGCCCATGTTTGCATAAAGTATAATGTCAGAGCTTATGTTGTACAATACTATATAAACAATTGTAACAGTTGAGAGACGAGAACTTAAAGTGGCTTCTCTGCTTAAGCCATACCAATGGTATACATATGTTGTACAACTGAGATATTCAAGTCAAACTTGCACTTCGACTTTGTTTAATGTCATGATTATCAAGTTCTATATAAAGGTATGGTATGTGTAATGCTGTGTATATGTGCTGTATGTGTGTATTGGTATGTTTAGTTAGAGGTCGTATCCATTATAGTACTTACATTTTTTATTTAAACTGAGGTATTTTATTTTATAGAAAAGCTGTATTCATTACCAAAGTTAAAGTTAACGTTAGAGTTAAAGTTGTTGGAGATAAGTTAAAGTTAAAGATTAATTTTCATGTCGAAGGATAAATTTAATATTTTTTTCATAGGTATTAAAATACAAATGTTTTTTGTTTGCAAAAAATTTTTGAGTCACTGAAAACATTTTTGTTTTTTCGGAAAACATTTTTTTTTGAATGAAAAACATTTTTAATTTTTTGAAACACACAGTTTTTAAAAACATTGTTTCGTAGAAAAAAGATTGTATATAAGGGTTTCCACGACCAAAACTGATTTTGGGACCATAAGCAATAAAGCAGTTAACACTACAGCAAACGCCTCCAGGGGCCCACCCACCCCCACCCCTCATGGTTTTACTGCTTTTAAGAGCTGCTTTACATACATATATTATAAAATATATCGTACGTAAGAGACCTATTTTTCTATTCAATCATATACATTTGTATTTCACATACCCTTTTTACCCAAACTTTTTAACAAACTTTTAGACTGTTCATTAATTTAGTATTATAATTTGTAACACTTAAGAGACCTGGTGTGTAGACCTTTATATATATATAATATATTTATATATATATATATATATATTATTTATATTTATAATATATATATATATAGTATATTATAATATATATATTTGATTAGTAATACTATATTATTATTTTATATAGTATATATTATGTATATATATATTATATTAGTATATAAATATATATATATATCAGCTAACAATTAACAGAAATATTCCTACTTAAAGCCGTAAAGTACGTAACTAGCATACAAAAGTCACATATTCAACATTTTTTCACTGCATGTATTTAACTTATATCAATGTTATTTTTACATTAACATGTAACATTTAACAAAAATTTATCGTCTACCTACGAGTGTAATAAACTAAGAATAAATCGCACACGCCACATACACAACACATACACACAACACATGACACCAAACACACCACAGCACACAAACATACACACGGGAATACTTTGGCACGTAAAGAGTTTTCGACTTAATAAGCTACATAGGATCACCTACAACTAAGAATATAATGTACAAGGTAAACGCCTAACATACTTTAAGCCGACACTAAATCAGCTAACATGAACAATTTCCATACTTAACAGCATTAAGTAGCCAAAATAACATACAAAAACGTAACCTATTCATACTTTTCATGCATGTCTTTAACATATCATGTTAATTTACATTAAAGACTGTGATTGATATGTTAAGGACATGCATGAAAAAGTATGCATAGGTTACGGTTTTTGTATGCTATGTTGGTTACTTACTGCTGTTAAGTATAGAACTTTGTTATGTTAGCAGTTTTTTCGTGCTTAAAGTATGTTAGAGGTTTTACGTTGTACATTATATTCTTAGTTTAGTTGATGCTATGTTAGCTCTTTATATGGAAAATCTTTGTTACGTTGCCAAATATTTCCTCTGTGATGTGTATGTGTGTGTGTGAGTGTGTGTGTGTGTATGATGTGTGGTGTGTGTGTGTCATGTGTGCGGTGTGCGATTTATTTTAGTTTATAATCATTCGTTAGGTAAGATACGATAAATTTTGTTAGAATATTACTATGATTAATGTAAATTAACATTGATCTGTTAGAGACATGCAGAAATATGCTTGAAAAAGTGTTACGTTTTTGTATGCTATGTTAGTTCTTTATGTTGTTAAGTATGCGAAATTTGTGTACTGTTGCTGTTTATATAATATATAGATATATATATTATATAATATATGTATTAATATGATATAATATATATATATATATATAATATTATTCGTATATATATATAGTAGTATATTATATAATATTTTATATATCATATTTATATTAATATATATATGTATTATA
>JABUQX010107934.1:0-10000 GCA_015478945.1 Trachelipus rathkii
GCTACGCCAACCTTCTCTTTCATTCAGGGTGCTTCTTGTACTTTTCCGATTTATTCATGGTTATCTGGATAGATTTGTGATGGGGGGTCCTCCTCAACCATGTGAAATTTCTACTCTTTAAAATTCTTTTCTTCCTCTCAAAACTACATCCTAACCTTTCTTTGCAACGTATGTGACTCTACCTTCTTAACTGTGAACAATGCAAATATTCTTTGTCTTCCAACTAGGGTTGGTTGAGCACCGCACCGCACCGCACCGCACCAGGGTAAGCGCACCACGCACAGCACCGCACCAAAAGTCATTTTTGTCTCACCGCATAGCACCTCTATGTTTCACGCACCTCGCTCTGCACCACGCACCTCCCGCATTCACTCTATATTTAAAAATTGCACTGCACCAGTACACTGAATTTGTATGCCGCACCAAAATGTGCCCACCACGCACCGCACGCACCGCATCTGGAGCATCGGCCAAGCCTACTTCCAACATTAAAAATAGATTGTCTTGAAAACTTCTTATCACAATGTTTTTTTTTTAATAATAGGCAATAAAGGAACAGCGTATTGTATTCAGGGAATTGAGGGAAATTTTTAACTTCCGCCAAGTATTCAAACTGTACTAGGGTCTTATTCGCCATTGTATGTAGTACTGGTCTATCATCTGGTAGGGATTCAATCTCACCCATCGTTTGGATAGAGTTAAGTCTAAGTATAAATAATTCATAAACCGTTTCTCTCTCTCTAACTCTCCTGACTCTATTTCTGGAAAGTGGCGTTAGAGTTTTATCTCTATTCAATAGGTACGAGTATTTTTCTGGTAGGTGTTATAAGGAAATGACCAATCGCATTCTACTAACTTTACGGCTACCTCATAACAATGGGTCCACTAACTTCACACGCAGGAGTTGACAATTACATTCTTGATAAATGTTGTGTTTCGATCTTTACAGTCACCTCTATTTTGTGTAAGTGAATTAATTCATATTTTTTCCTTATTATTCTTATTATTATTATTATTCATATTATTTTCACGTCTACGCTGACCTGAGGAATAACATTATATATATATTTGAAGTCCGGTGAGATTTCTTCTATACTATTTTGAATACCGCCTTATGGTAACCTAAATGAATGATTAAATAAGCAAATAAATATATAAATAAATAAATAAATAAATAAATAAATAAATAAATTAATAAATAAATAAATAAATAAAATAAATAAATAAAGCTTGAAATAATGTTGTTTTTCTTTGACTGTTCAGTATTGTTCTGTTATTGCTTATATTAAAATTAAAAAATATCACCCTCATTTTCCCTGCGCACTTAAGAAGAACAATTAAATGTAGACTAATTATTTAATTGTTAATGAAAAAAATATTTATATTGGTTATATTTTATTATTATTATTATTATTATTATTATTATTATTATTATTATTATTATTATTATTATTATTATTATTATTATTATTATTATTATTATTATTATTATTATTATTATTATTATTATTATTATTATTATTATTATTATTACTATACAGATTAAATAGTTATTATAAAACTTTAACAATTTTGCCAACCTCATTAGATTTACGTTTAAAGTTTGAGCGCGCGCAAAGTTCGCGCCTTTTCTAAATACTTTAATTCCGTCCAAATAAGCCCTCAAAATTATTAATTTGAAGTCATAAACTGTTCCTTGTAAGCACCATAAGAATACTTAGTCCCCGATATCTCCTGCCTCTCTCTCTCCCATAAGTTATATATATGTATTATTGCTGCTGGCTAAGGCGTATGCTGGTTGCAGGAAAGAGTGTTAAGAAAGAAAGTATATATGAATGTAAGTATATATGGGAGTTACTTGCATATTGAAATTATATTATTACACATCTCGCTTTACTACTTAGTTACACATACACATATATATAAGTACAGGGAGAGTCGGGAGGAACGGACCAAACTCCAGGAGCGAAATGTAAAAAAAAAACTCATTTGTTCTTATCCGATTTTCATTGTTTTCATTTTATAGCGTAAATGACAATTAAACAAATTTCACATTAAACGTTTGAAAGTGAAGATGACAATATTTTTTCTGTTTCATCCGATCAATACCCGTACCTCAGGGGGTTTTGTATATAGCATGGCGATACATCTTTTTTTACTTAGATAATCTTCTTGTATACTCAACCGAATAAGTTTTAAAAATTTCCAAAAATTTAAAAATTTTGTTCCATTAAAGCAAAACTTCTCCAAATACAAAGAAGTTATCTAAATAAAAATGTGTATCTCTCCTGACTACAAATGTCCCGAAAATTTCATGCAGATCGATAAACAGGAAAATATTCATCTCTTTTTCAGTTTGGAAACCGTGTATTAGGTTTTGAAAAATCGACCAATGGCCTCAAATATCAGGCCTCTACTCCAACACTTTTAGATAATAACTACCCTTGTACATTTCAAAGTTTGAAAGCCAGTTTCTGAAAAATTGTAGGAGGTGAGATTCTGATAAATGTCAAAAACAAAGATTTTCAAAATTGGAAAATACCAAAACAATATGACAGCAGACACAGAAAAACATCACCAGAACGACGTTTAATGTTCAGAGCTACAGTTTGGTGCGTTTGCTTTTCGGGTCAAAATCGGTCAGGCACCTGAATTTATGTCCATTTTTACTGGAATGGCTCAGCCCGAAGAAGAATGCAGCGTGCCCTGTAAGGGTAAGAAGGAATAGGCTTGAAATGAGGTCATTAGTAAGGAGAAAATATGGTAGAGGGGAGAAAGTTGTAAGAACTCTGTAAATTCCGGCAGGTATAGAAGAAATTACTCTTGAAATATTCAAGAACGGAGGCGAGATGAGCATTGAGTGGATTTGCAAAGTTTCAGAACCCAAAGTGTGTAGCGGAAGGTACAGTTCCAAGCGATTGGGAGGGAGAGCAGAATAATGCCCTTTACAGGTGGTAAGAGAGATAAGGGGATCTGTTGGAATTATAGGGGAATTAGTTTATTGAGTGTTGTAGGGAAAATATATGCTGGTATTTTGGTCGAAAGAGTGGGTCGAGTAACCAGGACTGATTGGTGAAGAACAAGGTGTGCCTAGGAGTGGTAGAGGATGTGGATCAAATCTTTACATTGAAATAAATGATTGAGAAAATGAGATAGAAGAAGAATTGTATTTAGGTTTCATGGATTTGTAACAGGCACAAGGATGTATCAATAGGGAAGCTCTGTGGTAGGTGTTATGATATATGGTGTTGGTGTAGGCTTTAATGGCATCAAAAATATGTATGACGATAGTGAAGAGTGTTTAAGAATGGAATTGCAAGTGATTGGTTTAATATTAATAGCGGAGTGAAGGATGTGTTATGTCTCCTTGGTTACCAATTTGTATATGGATAATATGATTTAAGAATTATAGGGGGGTAGCAGGGGTGGGTGTTAGAATGATGGAGAACTGGGCTTGCACATCTGGCCTTCAAGCAACTGGAGTGGCAGCCAAGTAAGATTGGCAGGTGATTTCGGTGTGTATAAAAGGAAGGGTTTGCAAAAAGTGCAAATTTTTTAAGTTATGGTTGTGAGTGATAACAATCCTCGGTGATGTTATGTTGATGTACAACCGGAAAATCGCGTCTGAGTTTAAAATACGAGATATATGTTGGATGAGTAGTGGGAACTGATGATACAGAGTGTAGTAGGAAAATTTTGAATTGTAAGAACACAGGAAAAAGATTTATATCAAATACCACAATTCTATCAATCAATAACCGTCCATTTGATCGCCTATCCGCAAATTAATTTAGTTTTGACCCGATATTATTCCTCTTAAACCTGTGTGAAAAGGCTACTGATACTTTAAATTAGATTTTAATTAACGAAACTTCTGAATTTAATATTAAAAATAACCGAAATAGGTAAACTACTCTAAATATTGCTAAGCGGTCGAATGATGTAATTTTCATAAATTTACAATTTCGAAAATTGGTTAGAAATAATGAAATTTCATTTTTATATATTTATAAAATTTAAACCTAAAAAATTGAAGCAAAATAAATTAACAAAAAAAAAAAAATATTTATATTAAATAAGAGTGGGCATTTCCACTCCCTCTAAGCAAGCTGCTGTTTATAAAGTTTCTATCCAATTTCAGCATATTTTTTATTTAAAATTTCCCCAGCCCAGAGGCAAAAAGTATTGAAATGAAACCCAAGCAAGAATGCCAAAAAGTGAATATAAATAAATATGTTTTATATTTTTGATAAAATTAAGTTAATTTTTTATAAAAAAAGCAAAAATTCAATAAATAATTTTTTTTTAATAATTATGATTTTTTTAAAAATTTAATATACACAAACTTCTTGTAAATTACCGAAGATACCAAATGTAATTAATGTCAGTCAAAGCAGTAATGAGTAACGGAACCTTTGTTACTTTATTTTTCATTTCAAACAAATGGAATAACGATAACGGAATTACCTTCTTCCAAGTAACGCAGAGCGCAACGGGAGATGATTACCGAGAATTGTTAGAGTTAACGATAATTAATCTTGTGCTAGAGGTTACGTTATAAGTATAAGGTTATATACATATATACAGGTACAGCAGCAGCAGCATATGCGTTGGTTGTTGAGCGTTAAGCGTTGGGTGTTAAGGCATGGTGCTACAGGTTGGGTTGGCTGCTATATTATGGCTGTATATTGTTGCTATATGTTGTTATTACATATGTTATATTATTACATATTATGGCTGATAATATAATATATATTGCTAAGGTTAGTTACGTGGTTATATATATATATATAAGTTGAAAGATATATATTATTATTATTATGCTACATTTTTACATATATATTATAAAGTATAGTTGAGGTGTAGCATATATTATTGTTGATGGTTATGTTATAAGTTTGTATGTTATTATACAGATATGTATGCTATAATATGTTATATAATCAGAATGTTTATTAATAGGGAGGACACATATTACTATTAATATATGTTATTAGTTATATTATATATATATATATTTATTATATTAATAGTGTCATATACTTATTATACATATACATACATATATTATACATACAGCATATATATATATATATATATATATTACAGTATATATATATATATAGATATATGTTAAGGTTATTAGTTGGCTATATGTTGTTATTATGTATTATATATTTATTAAGGTTATACATACATGGCGGCAGAGTTAGAAAGAGCAAGAAGAGTTATGTTGGTTATTGCTATTATTAATGTTATATATATATATATAGCATATATATTACAAGGCTATACTACATGTAGCGCTATTGCTATGGGTTGGAGCTAAGAATAGCTACATAAGGTTAAGTTGTTGGGTTATTATGCCATATATATATATATACATATATATATATACATACATACTTTCATATACAGCAGCATATATACATATATATATATATATATAAGTTTGCTATTACCTTCTGGTCGCCTTCTAGTTGCATATGAATATAGTTAGTGACGTGCTCAATTACTAATGGGAATGTAAATCGAGCATCTGCCTTAGTCCAAGAATGCCCAGGGACTTTTCCCGAAGGATCCCACCGGAAGTTAATT
The DNA here is from genome assembly GCA_015478945.1 of Trachelipus rathkii. NCBI lineage: Eukaryota > Metazoa > Arthropoda > Malacostraca > Isopoda > Trachelipodidae > Trachelipus > Trachelipus rathkii. Next base: position 5,599 of record JABUQX010107934.1, read on the forward strand.
TAATATATATTAGATATTATTGATACATATTATATTATTATACATATATTTAATATAAATCATATGTATTGTTATATATATATTATTATAGCATATATATAAGGAATATATATACATATATATATTATTATGGTTATTATATATTAACATTACATATACATTATATACATACATATATTATTATCTAAAACATGAAGTATATTAGGCATATTTATAAATTTATATGAAATTTTCATTAAGTTACATATTATTATTACATACATATATATATATATATTATATACAACATATATTATATATATATATGAGCAGCAGTATATATATATATATATATATATATATATAGTATAGGTAGTGGTGTATATATATATATATATATATATATATATATATATATATATATATATATATATATATATATATTATATATATTATTATGTATTTGATTAATGTGCTACTCAATTTATTTTTTCTTCTACTTTGGTCTATTTTTTAGATCGCATCTCACCGCACCAGAGGGAGAGCACCAACCATCACACCGCACCCACCGCGCACTGCACCACTAAAAATCAGGTACCCACCGTACCCGTACCACAATTGCACTCACCATCAACACATTTCTCTCCACACGGCACCTTCAAATTTCAATGCGCACCACGCACAGCACACCACCTCTATATTTTAAAACTGCACCGAGCAGGAACAATGGATTGGCCGGTCCATTGGTCAATCCTAGTTCTTGCTATAACAATCCTATGGCAAGTTTAAAGACAAAATTTACATGCTTGCAGCATACTTGCAACATGCTTGCAACATTTCCTCCAGCTGTAAAATGACTACCAACCTAAAAAAAAAAGCGTTTATTTTCTCTATATCAAAAGCGTTAATAGCATATAAAATAACACATAACATTTCACCATTTATTTTCATTTTAAACGCATATTATTATCATATTATTATCATATTATTTACATTTCATTTTAATTGAAATATGGTGAAAGTTTTCAATGTTTTATTTTACATTTTATGTGTTATATATTTTATGTTATTTATTTGTTATTTATTTTATGTTGTTTTATTTTGTTATTTATTTTAAGTTATTTTATGCGTTAACCATATATTAGTGATGTTTAATGAAATAAACGCGTTAAAACTCATAATACTCATCAGTGCCAAAAGCATCAGTCTTTGGAGATGATTTTACACTTTTTAGGCATCAGATATAAGAGCGCTTTTAGCGCCTGGCTAACGCCTATTAAATAGGTTAATGAGCGTTTTTAAAGCGTTCTTAATGATTGGAACAAATACTGTATATATATATAGTAGTATTGCTATATATATATATATATATTATAATATATATATACAGCAGCATATATATATATATATGAAGTATGATATATATATATATGATATATATATAAGTATATATATATATATATATAAAGTGTATATGTTAATAGAGCGTTTTTAAAGCGTTCATAATGTTGGAACAATATAATACTCTATTAACCTACTAAACAGGCGTTTGCTTGGCGTCAGAAACGCCTCTTGAGCACTTGTATAGATTGGGCCTTACTTTTATTATGATTCAGTTTAAGGAATACAGTACACCACCTCAAGGGCATTACCCTATTCTAGGAGGGAAACTACTCCAGGTAATTTATACCTAGAATCCGGAAGAAAGATCGAACCCGAGCCCTGTGTCATGCGACAATGTCGCTCTACCGATTGCATCTTATTCTAGTTTATACTCATGCAGTTAAAACAAAATTTTGTGTGTGTAGATATGTGTGAGCGTCTTTGTGTGTGTATGTGTGCGTGCGTGCGTGCGTGCGTGCGTGCGTGTGTATGTATATATGTGTGTAAGGGTGTGTGTATGCTGGCGCATGTGTATGTGTGTGTGTGTATGTGTTGTGAATTATAAGTTATTTTCTAATATATTTATAACGGTAATATGTCGGAATAAAACCCCTATTATACAAACGTTTAAAAAGAGGCGTTTTCATTTGTATGAGCGTTTTAAACGCTCTCATGATTATTCAACTGGCGTTTTCGCGGCGTCACAAGCGCTTTAAGCGTTAGTATAGAAGATTAATGTTTGGTATACTTTTTTGTGACTTAATATGTATAAAACAAACTTAAATAGTTGTAGTAGTAGTAGTAGTAGTAGTAGTAGTAGTAGTAGTAGTAGTAGTAGAATTCCATATTATTATTATTATTATTATTATTATTATTATTATTATTATTATTATTATTATTATTATTATTATTATTATTATTATTATTATTATTATATTATTATATTATTTATTATTTTTTATTATTATTGATTAATATTATTATCATCATTCATTGTGATGAGATATTAACAAGATGATTTTATTATTATTATAATTGAATAATTATAGTAATTTATTATTATTATTATTATTATTATTATTATTATTATTATTATTATTATTATTATTATTATTATTATTATTATTATTATTATTATTATTATTATTATTATAAAAAGCGTAGGAGCTTTTCTGTAGTAGGTAAAATCCCACTGGGGAAGTAAGCCCCCCGGGAGCCGTTGTTCATCTTTCTTACTCAAGATCGGAGAGCTTGGGATTACGCCTCATTTCGCATGCATAGTTAGGGACTCCTCCCATTTTTCCCCCGAAAGGTTGGGGGGTTTGATGAAAGATAAAGGGGGGAGGGTCAATGACTTAAAACTAATATATAAATGTAACGGAATAAATTTTTTAAAAATATTAAAATGGAGTTTCTTTACATTCTTGAAGCGTTTTTATTACGGGTAATTTATTGGTCTAGTTTAATATAATATATTTTTTTTTATAAATTTGATCTTATGAAAGAAATGAATAAGATCCATTTTTTTTTTAAGTTTTTATTTTAAAATTCCGTATTGAACAACTCAGAAAATTTTGCTCCCATGCTCAGATTATTATATATATATATATATATATATTATATATATATAATATTATATATTATATATATTATATATAATATATATTAATATATATATATATATATATTTATTATATATCATATAATTAATATATATATATAATATTAACATCTAGTGGTAGCTTTTACCAATGTTTCAAGCATGATAAACAGGATAAAGGACTATTAAAGACTATTTACTGATTTATTTATCGAGCATTAAAATTTAAGATATTATTAATAACATATATTTAAATTTGATAGAGGAAGTTAAAATTAAAGTTCAGAAGAAAATCTCAAGAAATGTGTTGTTCAAAAGAATAAAAAAAATGTCGAAAGGAAAAAGTTATTTGAACTTCTATAAAATAATGGAAAATGATTTAAAAGTTTAAGAAGATGGAATGGTTTGTAGAGAAACCATTGTATTTTTAAAACCAATAACAATGCCATTAATATCATAATCTCAATCGTTACAAGTTTTTATCATTCTTATCAGAATAATACAACGAATTCAAATTCTCTGAATCGTTATCAAAAGAATGTAAAAACAAAATAAAAATAAAGATGATATAAAAACAAAACAAAAATACTACATGTAAGGAAAGATCAATATATAAACAAAGAATGTCATATTTACATGATAACTTTTCTGTTTGAAAAGAACGCCCGATTTTCATCGTAAAAATGTTCGAAATAAGTCATTAAAATATGCGGAAACGAAGAGTTCTTGAGAAGAAAAAAAAATGGAGAAGAAAAAAAGAAAAATGGCAACGGAATGATACAAACAAATGTATGAGAAACTTGACTATTATTTCTTTTTCTTTTGCAAGGAGGATTGGATGCTGAAAAAATAAGGGAGTCGGATCAATTTATAATTATGATGCCAATATTTTACAAGAGCAAAGTCATTCTCCCCCCCTAAAACAAAACAAATGACGATCAGCTAAAATGAATACCGTGAAGCGCATTTTACCTCCTGCGAAAGTCGTGTTCTAATCACCAACCGATCTTAATGACTTGGCCCGCCCGTATAAACAACAAAGAACGCGGCCAAAAATGTTGAAACGGAACATAAGAGAGAAGAGAGAGACAAGAGGGAAAAATACCGCAAAAGGGTAAAAAACAACAACCAAATTTACCAATGCTTTCCATCAGCCACTAGACACTCTAAGGCTACCTAAGGTGGAATCGTTCTGCGCATGATAACAAAAGAGCATCGCGAGAGAAAGAAGACTATTTTACCTAGAACGGAAAAGTTTCCTTTACACAAAATGTTTTTTTTTTTCTCTTTACTGTTTGTGTGAGTGGAAAGGACGCATCCACCAAATTTATCCTAATTCACTTTATTATTCTTTTTTTTTTGGTTCAACAAGTTTTCCCTTCTTTACCGAGTGCGAAAAGTTGAAGAAAATGAGAAAAAATATATATAAGCCAATATCGA
>JABUQX010107934.1:17500-20000 GCA_015478945.1 Trachelipus rathkii
CTAATTGTCAATGGTTAGTACTATTGCTTTGCTGGGATAGGAGTTTGTTTGAAGCCGTTGTATGATGTTTTGTGCGCTGTTTGGCTTAGTGGATGTTGAGTTTAAGTGGGATTTTTTGAAGCTATGTTGGTGAGTTGTAGAGTGAAAGTGTGGACGATTTTGGTGAGTATGCTGTAGGGGAGAGTGGCATGCATTAAAGAACCCACAAGGGAAAAGCTAATGCGCTCCGCGAAAAGTTACCCGGTTGCGAAAAAGAAAACCCCAAACCAATCACACTTTAAATTATAAGAACTTAAGATCATTTACTAAACGGTTTTACTGTTTTGCTTACCGTTCACGCAGAGAAGGACTGATCAGTTATGAAACAAGAAGATTGTTAAGAAGAAAATTTTGCCTGTTAATTCCTACAAACTAATGATAAGATTCTACCTTTTGTTAATTCAGTTTAATCCTGTAGCCTGGTTAGCATTAGTTTTACTTAACGTATTACCCGCTCAAACTCACCAAAAGAACCAAAAAAAGCTCCTTTCCTTTTTCCTCAAGAAGGTCTTCCACGTTGGTTGTCCTTGCTTCATATTAATCAATGTGGCCTTCCAGTAGCACAATTTAAATTAATAAAATATTGATAGGGGAAAACAAAAAAATATCTTCGTTTATGACTTTTAATATTACTTAACGTTAGGGAGGAAAGCTAAATAATTATGAAATATGAAATGACTAATATTGTATATGTCGATATTGATCAGTATTTGAAAAGGGAACTGTTCATATATTGATATACAATTATTAGAACTCTGAATGATAAGTTATCCGAAATTCGAGAATATTCACTTCCGGGTTAGACTACAATACTAAATGGAACAAGTAGTATTGGTTAGATGTATGCAATTGAAAAGATGCAATACGAATGAATCAATCAACTCCTACTAAACTTATGTATCCCGGTAGTTGGATTGTTCCTTTATCTCTATTGGAATACTAGTTTGTAAATATATTAAGATCCAAGTTTGAGTTTAACCTCTTGAATAAGTCTGAATTCTTTCTTAGTAGTTTTGGTCCAGAAAATGAATAATAGGCCTCAACAATAGAATGGCAGTGACCTGGCAATGGCAATGGCAATCCATCAATGGCAACCCTGGTAATGACAGTCCAGCAATGGCACTCCAACAAGGGCAATGGCGCTCCAAGAATGGCACCTGTGATCTAATGAATGGACAAACATAGAAGTAATTGGCAACTTTATCAGTGTTATCAAACATTCCTTAAGTAATCAATGTCAATATATGATATTAATGAAGATCGATATCAATATTGACAGCCTACCCTAGGAGAAGAAGTTTCTCTCTCTGATAGGGTGATGAATTTCTTTCTGAGCCAAAAGTTGAGAACCAAACAACGAAGTCTGGAGAGTAGACAACCATTAGAAAGTGAAACAGAGTTAGAGAAGTGATCATAATTCCTTATAAGAAAAAGACATTTAGATCATTAATCAGCAATGATAGTTCATAACCACTTGCAACAAGTTATGTGATCCTTCTTGTTACAAAGAATGGGCAGGTGTGGCACAAACTACTCTTTGATGAATACCAAAATAAAGAAGAATCTGTTGGTTGGCTAACTACTTACTTTATATTTAGAAGCCTAAAGAGTTCAGAATTTAATGAAACAAGGGAAAAATATTATTAGAGGAAAACATGGAATAAATATTACTTAATAAATTCAACCATAAAATATTATATATAGAAATATATATAGTGATGTACTGATTAATTATTAGGGGCAGTTGAACAGCACCCCTAACAATGCTCTTCTCCATTAGTTTGCACGTAGGGAGGAAAGGAGGGATATGGGTCTATACGAAGAAGGGAGGTTGGGGTCTTTTCTGGGTTTTAATTTGGGGGTGATTATTGCTTTTCTTCAGTGTGGAGGGATGTAGTTGAGTGACCAAGACTTGTTGAAAATATTTGTAATGGATGAAATAGCGGTTGGTCCAAGGTGTTTAATGCGAAGGTTGGAAATGTTGTCTGGGCCTGGAGCTGGGGAGTTTTTTAAGGATTTGATAAGTGAGGCAATTCCTAGAGTAGTGAATAGGGGGATGGATTTGATTTCTAATTTTGTTTTATTATGGTTGCGCATTATTTTCTATTATTTGGGTGAGTGAGTTTGTTGGAGATTTTGGAGCAGTGTTGTGCAAGGGTATTACAGCGTTGTTTGGGGGAGGGAGAGAGTTATTATGTCCTCTGAATGGTTTGTATGTGGGTGGGGGGTTGTTTTGAGAATTTAGGTGTTTTTTGAATATTTTTGTTTTACTTGCGGAGATGAGATTGGAAATTTGTGTGTTTTGGGAGTTTATTTGGGCAGTTAGATCTGGGGTATAAATTTTTTGATGTCTAATGATGCTCCTGCTTGTTTTATCAGGTTGCAGATTTCAGGTGTTAATGAGGGGTTGTAGTGTTTTTTTTTTATGGCCCTTTGGTATGAAAAGGTTGGAGATTTTTTG
>JABUQX010107934.1:25000-32500 GCA_015478945.1 Trachelipus rathkii
AGGCCTGTATTGCCGCTGGGGAGGTGCTCATTTTCAACATTTGTTATAACCTTGCGCCATTGCTTCGTACTATTTCTGTTGTATATTTCTTCTTCAGCAATGTATGTATTCTTATAATTAAATAAATTGAATAAATTGTTAATTTAGTTTAGATACTGTTTATTGTAACTTAATATTTAAATAAGTTTATGTATCTCGGAAACGAGGCGTTTTCGGTGAAATGTTTATTAACACATATTATCTTACATTTATGCAAGGAATATCATACTTTTTCGCAATATTAACGATACACTCTGTATATATAACATATATATATATATATATATATATATATATATAACATATATATATATATATATATATATATACATACTGCTATATATATATATATATATATATATATATATATACATATATATATATATATATACTATATATATTCTGTCGTGTACCCTCAATTGTGGCTTATCGTTAAAATATTCTTGACAAGTTTTAGAAACCCAAACTTAACTTTTTTGTGTCGTTCAAATAATTAGGTTCGGAAAAATGAAAAAGTTTTAAACATTTTGCTTTACAAGAGTTGCTTCATAAAAAGGATTCGCGATTGAAGGGCAAGGAGGAGTGGGGCGTGGAAGGGCCAATAAAGAAGGAAAGATCTTCTTGAATGAAGAACAATGTAAAGGAAAGGATGAGGTGGATGATGAGGAGGAAGAAACGAAGGAATTGAAGAAGAAGAAGAAGAAGAAGAAGAAGAAGAAAAAGAAGAAGAAGAAGAAGAAGAAAAAGAAGAAGAAGAAGAAGAAGAAGAAGAAGAAGAAGAAGAAGAAGAAGAAAGAAGAAGAAAAAGAAGAGAAGAAGAAAAGAAGAAGAAAAGAAGAAGAAGAAAAAGAAGAAGAAGAAGAAGAAAAGAAAAAGAAGAAGAAGATAAAAAAAGAAAAAGAAAAAGAAAGGAATATCTTCTGGAATATAAATAAACAAAAGAAAATGTGGAAATTTGATTCACTTTCAATAAATATAAAGGAGTAAAAATTCGTAAATTAGCGAACAGGAGATAAAAAATTTTGAAAGAAAGGAAATTCATTCAATCCATAAACGAAGTAAGAGAGAGAGAGAGAGAGAGAGAGAGAGAGAGAGAGAGAGAGAGAGAGAGAGAGAGAGAGAGAGAGAGAGAGAGAGAGAGAGAGAGAGAGAGAGAGAGAGAGAGAGAGAGAGAGAGAGAGAGAGAGAGAGAGAGAGGAACAAATATGGAACAAAAAAAATGGAAATATTGGTTGAAAGGAAATCAATAATAATAATAATAATAATAATAATAATAATAATAATAATAATAATAATAATAATAATAATAATAATAATAATAATAATAATAATAATAATAATAATAATAATAATAATAATAATAATAATAATAATAATAATAATAATAATAATAATAATAATATTTGTACAGTGCAAGAATGAAGAGGAGATGATTGCATGATTGCTATTGCATTTGAAAGACTTTTTATTACCAGAAACTATTAGCATAAGTAAACATTTTCTCTTTTCTTTTGACATGAATATTCCCCTAAATCTTTCATGTTTCCCCCTCACTCTGTCACTTTTAGCCCACATTTTCCCCCTTTCCACCGTCTCCCTCGAATAATGCCAAGACTTTATTGTAACATTTTCATAAGATGAACAATTTACAATGAACTTCAAAGGCCTCTCAAGCAACGTCAGATGCCGAGGGGAGAAATTCTTCATGGGGTAATATTATTAGTCTTCTAATTTCCACACCCACCCTGAAGGGATAATTTCAGTTCAGGAAACTTGAAATGCAGTTACAAGAAACTTCTGTGGAATACTAAGTATTTCGTCCAATTCATTTTAGAAGTATAAAACGATATTTACATTAAATGTTCTTTATGTATGTTGTTTTTGAGAGACCTGCCTCGGGTGAGTAATTTTCGACAATTTTTAATTTTTCAACAATATATTGTCACGTGCAATAAATTTATTTACGGCGCTAGAAGCTTACAGGGAGGCTTGTATTTTTAAAATAAAAGAAAATTAATTCGATTAAAAGTAAACTCTCTTTTAAATGTATATATATATATATATATATATATATATATATATATATATATATATATATATATATATATATATATATATATATAGCTTCTACGACCTATGACTATTGATATATACTTATATATATATATAACCAATAATATCCCAATAATGTGTATATATAACTAACCATATATATATATATATATATATATATATATATATATATATTATATATATATATATATATATATATATATATATATCTTATATATATATATATATATATATATATATATATAACTATATATATATATATATATATATATATATATATATATATATATATATATTCTATATAGATAATATATATATATATATATATATATATATATATATATATATATATATATATATCTATATCTATACCTATATATTATATATACATGCTTTCATATATATATATATATATATATATATATATATATATATATATAACAACATATATATATCTTCTTCAACTATATGCTATACTCCTGTATATATATACACTGTTATAAATAATGCAACTACCCCACATAGGGGTATATTGAATCGCTACTTAGGTTGAAACAATTATCTACACAAAGGTGTTCAATCGTTCGTTCATTTCGTTCTTCAGTTAAACAAAGCTAATCCATTGTGATTTGACTTTAAACAGCGTTTATAAGCTTGTTGTCCAGTTGACATTTCGTTCTTCTTTACAAAACACAAACACAATCACACTCTTTTTAACATTCTTTTCAAAATGGAAGGTGATTTCAAGAGATAGTTCATTGCTAGCCCTCTCCTCGTTACCCTCCAAGTTGACAGGCCTCCGTTGATGGATTGGGACTACCATGGATTTAACAACTTGTTCTGCTGCGTTGTCAGTTTTTAATTTAATTTTTTAATTTTAATTTTTTAATAGTTTAATAGTTTTTTAATTTTAATTTAATTTAATTTACACTTTAAAGGTTGAACACCATCTGCCTTCCTATAGAAACCCTCTCTTGTTCTGAGATAAACTATGGTGTTTGAGCGATCGGATAAGAAAACATTCCCCATTCTCTCTAACTCTCTCTATTCTTAATTTTCAGCCAAAGGTGAATGTTTTGCGTTTGTGCTCAACGTTGTTGTTTGTTATCGTTCTTTTCGTAAAAGGGATTCTTCCAAATTTTCCACCTTATGGCTTATGCCCTCTTGCTAATCTATGACTGAAATTTTTTTTTTGTTTATTCATCTCTCAGTGGTACTATCCATCCTAAATCTTCGACCATTAAAATTTTCAAAATAGAACGCATTCTCTGTTCCTCTCCTTTCTCTGAATGATAAATCATTATTTTCGTGATATTTAATGTTCACCACCCACCTTCAGTGGCTTTCTTCTAGTTTGCAAGATACAGTTGGTGAACCTACATTTCTTTCCTTTATCCAAGAACAAAAAAAAAAGGGGGGGGGAAATGGGAAAAAAGTTGCAGAGCTGTACCCGTTTTTCTGATCTTTTGGGAGATGAACCCACCATATAACACCTTTTAACTTCTCTTCTTCTTCTCTTCTTCTCTTCTTCTCTTCTTCTCTTCTTCTCTTCTTCTCTTTATACTGTCAAACTCTCTTTCCGCCCCTGGCTTCCAATTACCTTCTCATCTTTGTATCCTGTTCTACCTCATAAGATTTCAATCATGAAAGTCACCCACCTCCCGCACGAGGAAACATTTTTAGCATTTTGGTTGCCTAAACTGGTCTGACTTGTGGTCGTACGTGTATTATTTCCCACAGAATGATTATTTATACTTTGGGGGAAGGTGTCCCCCGGAATTCGCATAACTTACAAACTATGCGATTCTCTCTAGTATGGAGGTGTATATTTCATACTCTCCCCTCTGCTAAACCACATAAGTTTGTATCACGGAAGTGTTAAATTGGGGACTATCCCAAATGGTCGACAGGAAACTGAGTCGACAGGAAAAAGGGTCGGCACAACATCAAAAAAATTTCCTGTGCAACCCGCCGCAGGCATTAGGTTAGGTTAGGTTAGGTTAGGTTAGGTTAGGTTAGGTTAGGTTAGGTTAGGTTAGGTTAGGTTATATTTATTTTAGGTTAGGTTAGGTTAGAAGTTAGGTTAGGTTAGGTTAGGTTAGGTTAGGTTTTGTTTGATTCGTTAGAGGTACTTGCAGAGACGCAACCTTCAAGAATTAACGCCGTCTTCAAACTCCACAATCTCTTGCTTCTTTTTTGTCTGGTTCCTCTTACAAATGATCTTCTGGCACTTTGAAAAAGTGTCAAATCCAACTTTGCCTCTTTCTTTTTTCCTCCTCTTGTTTCTACCAGCGGCACCACTGCCTTTTTGCCTTCTGCGGAATCTGAACTCTTTGTGTCTTATCGACTTTAGGCGATTTCTGAGCAATTCTCCTTCGCCACCTATCTCCACATTTACTCCTGAGTCGGGAGGTATAAGGTTAGGGTTCGATCCTCAGTCGGATTCTAGAGGTATCATGCCTGATGGTTTGCCACGAATAAGGCAATATGTAGTTGTGAAGTTCTTTTTTTTAAATAATTAAATAAAAATGAAAAAAAAATTTACCTCTAAAAATGTGGTTTCTGATATCTCTGAACTTAATATTATGAAGGTATGTTTTTTTTCTTGCCGGCTCCATCATTTTAAAATTCACGGCCTCGACTCCGGCTCCTCAATTTTATATTTTTTTTTTGTCCTATGGTTCCGGCTCGGGCTCCAGCTCCAAAACACCTTTATTTTATAGTAATTTTTTTTGCCTCGGCTCTGGCAACACAACAAAAAAAATATGCTCCGGCTCAGCTAAGAGCAGCTCCAGCTCCAGCTCCAGCTCCAGCTCCAGCTCCAACTCCAGCTCCGCAACCTTGATTTCGTTTCTGCCTATCAGCTTTAACCTTACCTTTCGCTTTAAAAGTGTACTCATTCAGCCTGTGCCGACAAAAGGGGACCTTTAAAAAGGGGACCTTTCTCAACCCTATTGGCCTGTGCCGAAAAAGAGAGACATTTCTTAACCCTGTTACTATAATCCTAAAGCTTTAACATCAGTCCTTTCCAATGGTTTCGAATCTATCCTTAAAGGATTATTAGGTAATATATTAAATCTTATGATTATATATTAAATCTTGTGATTATATATTAAATCTTGTGATTATAAATTACATCTTGTGATTTAATTTCATATGGCCAGCATGGCTTCCTGAACTGATGTTAAGCTCTACTGATGATCTTCTTTGTCTTTTCTCTGCCCTTCAGAATCTTGCTGAATCTTTCACTCTTGCGCTGGATATGTCGAAAGTTTTCGATAAAAATTGCCACAAATCTTTTGATTTACATACCTTATTCTTCCTGTATCAACCCTTCTCCTTATAACATTTGTGTCTGACATTTTTATATTACTATAAACCTATTTATATTTCTAGAAATCAATTAACGGTGCTGTTCACGGTTTCGTTCTATCTTCATTATTTTCCTTCTTCCCATTAATGATCTCTGTCTCTTTTACTTCATCACCTATCCACACCTATATCCAGCGCCTCCTCCCTTCACCACCTTCCCTTTCACCTAGTTCCACCCAACAGTAAATAACTAAAGCTAGGAGGGTATCTTTGGGGCGAGACACCCATGATCTTTCTCGTATTTCTAAATTGAAAATAGAAAATTTGATTGTCTTCAATGCCTGAAAAACTCAGTTCCATTATACTTCAAGTACTCGACATAATTTTAGCCTAAATATAAAAATGTCCTTCGAAAAGACACAACTCAAAACTTTGTTCTTAATATTATTGGCACTTCTTTTCACGTGATGTTTCTTGAAAGAATCACGTGATCTTTCTCGAATGAATTTACGTGGTATTTCTTGAATGAATCACGGGATCTTTCTTGAAAGAATCACGTGATCTTTCTTGAAAGAATCACTTGATCTTTCTTGGAAGAATCACGTGATCTTTCTTGAATGAATCACGTGATCTATCTTGAATGAATCACGTGATATTTCTTGAATGAATCACGTGATATTTCTTGAATGAATCACGTGATATTTCTTGAATGAATCACGTGATCTTTCTTGAATGAATCACGTGATCTTTCTTTGAAGAATCACGTGATATTTTTTGAATGAATCACGTGATCTTTCTTGAACGAATCACGTCATATTTCTTGAATGAATCACGTGATCCTTCTTGAAAGAATCACGTGATCTTTCTTGAAAGAATCACATGATCTTTCTTAGAAGAATCACGTGATCTTTCTTGAATGAATCACGTGATATTTCTTGAATGAATCACGTGATATTTTTTGAATGAATCACGTGATCTTTCTTGGAAAAATCACGTGATCTTTCTTGGAAGAATCACGTGATCTTTCTTGGAGAGTGATCACATTGTCTCTCTCTCTTTAAAAAAGCTTTTAAGATTTTGGGTGTTTTGAGGTGCTTTCGAAATTCTTCTTATCACTCCAGTTGCTTTCTCCTTATAGGGGTATCGTTTGTCCCCGAATGAAATATGCTTCACACACATTTGGTGTGGTTTTAACTCACATAATTTTTTTTGGGGAAAGGATGGGGTCTAGAGTTCTTCGTCTTATCAATTTCTTCCGTTTTCAACGACTCTTTCCTATCATTTTCTTCCTGCCAAACTGTTGCTTTATTTTCTTTAACCTTAAAGATGAGTGTTTTTTTAAATGCTTTTTTTTAAGTGCTTTTTTTTTTCAAGAAAATGCACCCTAATGATAGCGGTTTTTTTTTTACATTTTTTATTAATATCTGGTGGAAATATGATGGAAGAAACACCATAAGAAAAAACTCACCAAACCATTTTCAAATCTGAAGTTAAATTTAAAATCATTTCAGTAGAAAAAACGTTATCTTCATTTTCGACTTTTGGCAAAAAATTTATTTAGGGATAAAAACATTTTTCACCTGGAATCTCAAAATCACACACCGAAACACAGATCTGATCCAATCCGTATAAATTTGGTATAGAAATGAAAATAAATTCAGTTAGAAATAATTAAAGCATTAAAAAAATACAGAACAAATCTTTCAAATAAAAACCAGCAAACCAAAAAAAAACTTTTTTTGGGGTCAAAAACTGCATTTTTGGGCATCACTAATTATTCCATCGTTATACTTTTGCTCTTCTAAACTCTACATATATATATATATATATATATATATATATATATATATATATATATATATATATATATATATATATATATATATATATATACTATATTTATACATATATATATATATATATATATTTTTATATATAAATATATATATATATATATATATATATATATATATATATATATATATATATATATATATATATATATATATATATATATATATATATATATATATATATATATATATATATATATATATATATATATATATATATATA
>JABUQX010107935.1:0-5000 GCA_015478945.1 Trachelipus rathkii
TATAGTAACTCTATATATATATATACACAGATATATATTATATATATATATATATATTAATAACTATATAATACATATATATACTATACTGTATAATATAGTTAAATATATATATTAATTTATTCAATATATATATATTTACTTAATATTAATATTAATATACAATATATAAATATATATAAATTATAATAATATAATATATATATATAGTGGTCTCATAATAGTATATACTAATATAGGTTGATAGTATATATCTATATATATATATATACTATTTAATTTTAATAGATAAATAATTTATAATAAAATTTATAATATATAAATATGATATATAATATTAGTAACATTAATATAGCTATAATATATATTTAGATTAAATATAATATATATTATATATATATTATTATAATATATATAATATTAATATATTAAATATATATATATATATATATGTTTATAATATATACATATATATATATTATATTATATATAATATATATATAATTATATATATATATATATAATATATATTATATATAGTATATACTCAAAGGTAACATAAACTAAACACTATTCATGATTTTAAGGATATATATAATTAATAAAAATAACTCAATATCTACATGTACTCACCATATAATAGTAATATATATTTAAAATACTAAAAGATATATATATTAAAATAACCAAAGCCGTTATAAAATAATCAAAAAATATACCCATATAAATAAGAACTCACAATTAAGTAAAAAATCGATATCAAATATGAGTAGAAGTAAATATATTTCTTCTTTTTAAAGTGATATTTTTTTTTTAATTATCACTTCTTTCCTATGTAAGAGCTGTGTCATTGTTGTGGAGGAAGTTTTTTTATGTACTCATGTAGGAGAGAACAAAGGACTCCGGTTTTGGGGGATTGTTTTCAAACAATTTTCTTAAAGACACCTACATTGACTATATGTAGAGATCCAAACACTATTACTCAATTGCAGACTATATTAATATATAATAATATATATATATATATATATATATATATATATATATATATATTAATAATATATATATTATAATATATTATATTCATTAATAATATATATAATATAATATATATTATTATTAGTATTATATATATATATATATATTAAATATTAATATATTAGTATATATATATATTATATATGTATAAATATATAATATATATATATATATATATATATATTATATAATATATTATTATATATATAATATTTAGATATATAATATAATATATATTAATAGTGTGTAATTTCGTTGGATAGGGCTTCATGATTGTCACGCCGACTTAATTTCTACTGATTCCCTTTATATAATTATTGCGATTTATTGAGTGCCTAACCTGATTTATTTCTCCTCTGAGTCATAAAAATATGATATTCGCTTTCATATATATGGTAAATACAGACAAGTTCGTATTTAGCCGCCCTGAGACTCACTGCAATTAGCAGTCCTTATATTATTGTTTATAAAAGAACTCAAAAATTTTTTAATATTATCATTTAGCAAGAAATAGGCATAATAATTAATTAATAAATATATATATTAAATATAATTAATGCTAATTATTTAATTTTAATGCTAATATTGAGTATCATCTCATATATACATGAGACTTATTTAAATTCATATTTCATATTATAGATAGTCATTGACCTCTATATTCTTCCTAGACCAGAGTTACGCATACCTCAGCTTGTAGACAGATACTCGGCTTCTAGGCTAGTTACTAATTTGCCTCGGCAGACAAGTAGTTTTATTTTCATGTTATTTAGTACTAAGAATGTTTATGTGTGGAGTTGGAGTTAGTAATAATAAGCACTTTTCATAGAGTTATTAAGTATTGAAATTTAATTACAATTTTTGTGCGTATTTATTAATAAAATTTGAAGCGTCTAGTTTTTATGATGTCAATGCAGATATTATATTGCATTCGTAAAAGATTTAAGTTTTCATAAAAATTAATTTTTTTCCTGTGTTGTAGGCCTAATATATATATATATATATTATATATATATATTATATATGTATGTATATTAATATTAATATTATATATTAAGTATTATTATATATTTTATTAATATATATATAATATATAATATATATATTATATATATATTATATATATATATATATATTATATATATAATTATATATATATAATTATATATATATATATATATTATATATATATATATA
This sequence comes from Trachelipus rathkii, assembly GCA_015478945.1. Lineage (NCBI taxonomy): Eukaryota > Metazoa > Arthropoda > Malacostraca > Isopoda > Trachelipodidae > Trachelipus > Trachelipus rathkii. The sequence goes on from JABUQX010107935.1 coordinate 2,236, forward strand.
TATAATTATATATAATATATATATATTGGATTTGTATATATATTTGATATATATATATATATATATATATATATATATATATAGTAGTATAGTATATAGTATAGTATATATAGATAATATATAGTATATTATATAGTATATATATATATATATTTATATTATTTATATTATATATATTATATTATATATATGATATATATATATATATAATATTATATATATATAATTATATATATATACGTATTATATATATATCTATAATATATATATATAGTAAGCCAATGAGCACATTTTATCATTAATTCGATACGGGGAGATTTCAAAAAATATTGGACTTAAGCTTACTGGAAGCAGATAATCGGACATGAGCTAGTATATTATTATTATTAATATATATAGATAGTTATATAGGTTAATATATATTATAATATATATATTATATGATATATTAATTATATATAATATATAATAATATATATAGGTATAGTAGTCTGTATATATATATGTAAAGTATATGATATATATATATATATATAGTATAGTATATATATATTATAGTATATATATATATTGATATATAGTATATTATATATATATATATAGTATAGTATATATATATAACATAATATATATATATAGTATAGTTATATAGTATATAGTATATATAGTATGATAATATATATATGTATATATTATATATATTTGGTAGTATAATATATATATATAAGGTATATATAGTCTAGGATATGTTAATATATATATATAGTTAGTATCATATATAAATAGTATATATATATAGTATATATTATAGTATATATATATATATAATATGATATATAGTATATAATATATTTATATAATATATAATATATATATATATAATAGGTATATATTATATTATATATAGTTATTAATATATATGATATTATATTATATATATAATATATATATATATTTATATGATATATATATATAGTATATATAATATAATTAATATTAGTATAAAATATACCAGTATAATGTATATATATATTATATATATATATATATATATATTATATATACCATATGGCCAAGATAAAAGAGGCCCCAAGTCTTATAAACAACATGCAGATAATTTAACTCGTTTATTGTATATACACAATACAGAATATTGATTATTGTTATGAAAAATCAGGTACTGAACATTCCATAGGTCAATAGTTCAGCAGAGTTGCTGAAAACTGATTCACCATTGACCTGGATACGAAGCAACTTGGAATGGTCGCATATGTACAGCTTCAACATGCTTATGGCATGAAGTTCGTTTGATGTTTAGTTTGTGCGGATAGACGTCTAGTTGATTTCCGTGGACTTCTAACGCAATAAGTCCTCTGCACCTGTGCAATATTGTCGCGCCAAACAAACTTCTTTTTCACGGTTAGCGTTTTGACCGTTAGCGACGAACCTGTTGCTGCGACGAATTTACTAATCAATGTTCTGCAACAACACTCTTTGCTGGAACAGTTGTGTTTTGGGTATTTTATCGTGAACATTTTTCATTTTAATGTTTAATTATCACGTCTCATATCCAAATAAGTTTCAACAATAAACACTCTTTGTTGGATTGAAAAAAGCATTCTGCAGACCTCTTATCACAACAAGCTTCAAATTGACTACTGAAAACGTTGCACAGATGACTAATTTGCCGCTCGACATCATGTGACCCCGCTCGAGCACCGCCCTACCGTTAAAATATCATAACACTCAGCTACCTACAAATATTATAAGAATAGATACATATATAAAAAACAATATAAACACGGGGCCTCTTTTATCTTGGCCACCCTGTAATGTATAGTAATATATGTATATATATTTATATATATACAGTATATATATATATATATATATATATTATATATATATATAATATATATAGTATTATTATATTAATATATATAGTATAAAGTATATATAATATATATATATAGTATATATAGGCCCTATATGTATATATATAGTATATATATATATATAGCTATATAATATATATAATATAGTATATATATATATTATATATATAGATAAGTATATATAATATATATATTATATATATATATATATAATATATATATATATATATATATATATATAATAGTGGTACATATGTTAGGATATATATATATATGATAGAGTATATATAAGTATACATAGTATATATATATATTATATAATTATTATATATATATATATATATACATATAGTATTTTTATATAGTAGATTATATATATATATAGTATATATATATCAATATATATATATATGAGTAATATATATATAAATATATATTATATATATATATATAATAGGTTTAATATATATATATATATATATATATATATAGTATAAGGTATATATATATATATATATATATATATATATTACTATATTAGTATATAGTATAGTATATAGTATATATAGTATATTATATATATATATAGTATAATTATATATAGTAATATGATTATATATAGTATACTAAGTTATATATTATATAGTAGTATATATAAGTATAAATATTATATATATTAGTTTATATATAATATATACTATATATAATATAGATATATATAGATATAATATATTATAGTATATATATATATATATATATAATGGTATACGATATATATATAGTATATATAGTATATATATATAAATATTATATATATAGTATATATATAGATTATATATATATATATATATATGTGGATATAGGTATATA
>JABUQX010107936.1:0-12500 GCA_015478945.1 Trachelipus rathkii
TATATATGGCTATTGAGTAAAAAAGGTGTGTATCAGTGTGCGTGAAACGAGCGCACATGACGGTATACAATCAACACACAGAATATACGCAAGAGGGTGAAAGTAGAGAACGTGCCGTATTGACCAAATCGTTTGTTCGCTCTAGAGTCAAGGACAAATAGTTCTCGCTCAGAAACACTTTTGAAACAGAAAAGTAGTAGAAAGAAAAAATTCTTTTTCTCTTATTTTTTTTATTATTTCTTTTTATCGCAAATGAGAATTGATTGGAAAAGTTATTGTGTTATGCGTAATTAATTAATCGCAGGAAAGAGACTGCCTTTGCTTAATTATCATTTTAATTGATTTTTATTCTTTTAATTAATAAAAAAATAATTAACCCAAAAAACCAATCAATTCAACATTTCGAGCATTGATAATTCGAAAATCACATTTTTTGATTTTATATATATAAAGATATATAATACTTAATATATATAATAATATATATTTATATATATATATATAATTATATATATATATATAATATATATATATATATATATTATATATTATAATATATATATATAATATATATAATATATTATATATATATACTATATATACATGTGTACATGCATGTGTGCACTCAGCTTTGTATATTTTGTGTACGTCAGACGTATACAGTGTTGAAGGTTTGCATGCACGGAGAAAGCACATATGATTTTAGCACGTCGCATGCATAGGGCATTGAGAGCGCTAGAATCACAGCTGGTTTTTATTTACATATTTGAAGAATAACCTTGAGAGAGAGAATAGGATAAGAATTCAATCTACCTTTTCTTCTCTTTGTGAATAAAGGAAATGTTTAAAAAAAGAATATCGTTTTAATAGTTATTGTTATAATTTTCATTATAAATATAATTTGAGTTGAATTTTAATTATAAGCAATCACTATTATATCAAGTAGTCTGAGCACTTTTAATTTTTTATTTTTTGAAGGAGAATATTTTGTAATTTCAATTAACACTGAATTTGTCATTTCAATTGAAATTGATGTTCATATAATTAAGCGGAGTTTTATATTTTTTTTTTTACAAAACACAATCGAGTAATTCTCAATTTTTTGCTAGTATAGTTCATAATAGATTTTGATCTCATAAATCTTTATTCCCAATAAAACCATTTTCCTCATTTTTCAACTATCAACAGCTCCACTAACCATACTTACCCCAAACTTGCTTTTCATTTTTCCATTAACGTAGTCATTGAGATGGCCGGAAATACTTTGCAGTGAGACGTCCAACCCTACCACGCCAAGAGGGAGAATGCAGGAGGAAAGGACCGACCTGTTGGGAAGTTCCACGGCGGACGGGACGTGGATAAATCTTCCCCACTTGAAAGGAAAGCTATCTCGTCACCGCCCGCAGAAGGGGGGGCAGATACGCTTATCCGAACTGAAGGGAAAGAAGTGAAAGAGCAGGGAGAAGTAGAAAATAGGGAGAGGAAAGGTGAAAGAAAGGATGAAGGAGAAGTGGTGAAAGGGAAGAAGAGAGAGAAAGAAGAAGGAGAATACGAAGCCGCCGCGCTTTGCTCAGGAGGAGCCCGAGCCCATTTAAAAGTTTGTAAGAAAAACTCAGAAGAGGAAGAAGTAAGCCTCAGACAACGATATCACTAGTTTTGTAAAAAACAACGCGAAAAAACCATGTTTAGCTGTGAAGCCCACTCCTAGGGAAACGCCGCTCATATATAGGGAAAGTACAGCTTCCAGTGCAGAATTTTCAATAGAAGCAATGATGGAGTTTGTTAGCTACACAGGTGATAGAGACACTCCATTCCCTCGGTTCATCCAAAAAATTAATTGCCTGATGAATAATTATCAAAGATTAGCTATGAATGAGCCTTTAGGAAGTTTGTTTGAGAGCAAGAAGATCAACTACATGTTGATAACAAAGGTATTAGATTATGTTGGTTCCAGAACCAATAGTTCCTTGTTAAGGAAAGCTATTTTAAGGAGCTTTGATCCGAATCTGGATACAGAATTTTTGTTGCAGAGAGTAATCGAGTTGGAGAGAGAAATGCCCCTCCACCCCAATTTGGCTGAAGAAGATCAAGAAGAGGTAGAAGACATTTCAGTGCTAGCGGTAACTGATATTAGGACAGAAACAGAGGTTTCGGCCGAAGAACTAAAGGAGCCAAAGTTGGTTCTAAAAGGTGTGAAAAAAGAAACAGAAAAAATAAGTGCATTGCAACTTGTCTTGAAATCGGGATTAGCAAAAGAGACAGAAGAAAATCAGGAGGAAATAACCGAAAAAACAGAGGGAAAGGCAATTTCTTTACCTTCCCAAGTTGCAGTTCGGCCTAAAGAAAAGAAGATAACGCAAGCAGTAGCCGAGTTGTCGGGATCCTCTGAAAGATCGATGGAAGTATCACCAAGAGGAGAGCAATATGGTTGCCGAATAACGATCGCTTTTGAGGAGAAACATCGAGGAATAGACGTAACAGCCGTTATCGACACAGCGGCCCCCATCTCGTTGGTCAGTAGGGATGCATTCGAAGCCTTAAAAGAAAAGGAGATAGAGGTTTTATGTGAGCCTTCACCATTTAGATTGAAAGGTTTAAATGGAGAGCAACCGCGACAATATAGACAAGTGGAACTTTGCTTTAAATTATCAAGGTAAATCGCACGCACATAATTTTATTGCAATGGAATATATTCAATTAAAAATGGCAGATATTTATTAGGAACTAATATTTAAGTAATGAATGTCCTATGTCTGTAAACTCTTCAAGCGTCCAAATGACGTCTGTAGCGGTGGAACGAACGGCAAATTCGCTTTTCAAATCATCATAGAAGCCTCGGAGAGAAGGGTGGCAATAACCAGGTAATGAGAACCGTGTCCACCTTCCACAAAGAAGCAATCAAGCGGAAGGAGAGAGAGCGGAAGAAGAAGAAATTTAGATTTGCAGGAGAAAGGAGGTGGGCAAAATACTGAATAGGTATATATTTATATATATATATAGTTAATATATTATATATATATATATATATATATATATATATATATATATTATATATATAATATAAATATATCTATAATATAATATTATATATATTCTAGGCCCCCACATACCTGAATCGCGAAGATTTGACATTGTAAGAAAGCCCGGGTCATGCTTTTAAGTTTCAAGTAACTCACCGCCTTTAAAGAAAAATATCGGGATTCGTTCCTGTCCAATCTTTATATATATATAATATATATTATATATATATATATATATATCTATATATATATATATATATAATCCTATATATAATATATATATTATATATATATAATGTATATATATATTATATATATATATAACTATATATATATATATCTATATATAATATATATATAATATATAACTATAAATATATATATATATATATAATATATTATATATATATATATATATATAATATAATATATATATATAAAATATATGATATAAATATCTATATTATATATATATATATATATTGTCTGTAGATATGTTATGTATCCAGGTATGACCTAATCCTGGCATGTATATGGTGTACTTGCATGTCGGTATACATAAGTAGTAGTAAGTAAGGGATAAATGGTGAACTGAGTTTTAAAACTGAAAATTCTAGTATTTAAGAATAGTTTTAAATTAATCATCATTTCACCAAGAAATAGCCGTTAAAAATTCATTAAAATTTTAAGGAGATAAAGATCCCCTAGTTTACTTTATATATTTGTTTGTAAATTTCAATATAAAGTAACAATATCCGTTTTCATAAATTCAAGAAAGGTAAAAATTGACCGATCAAAAAGAGTTTTAAAACACCAAGCACCTATATAACATATTTGTTAATGCATGTACAGCACTTTAATATATAGGAATGCTTTTAGTTTTAATAATATATATAATATAAAAATATATATATATATATATATATATATATATTATAATATATATATATATATATATATATTATATATATATATATATATATATATATATATATAAGTATATGCATGTGAATATATTTAGATACAGAACTGTATCCACTTATAACAGCGCTTTAATATATAGGAATGCATGTAGTTTTGATCTAATTTTTAAAACTTGGTTTGTTTAATTTATTTAAAAATTTCGAGAGTCCAGAAGAAAGTGGAAAAGGGTTTGAATAAATAAGCACCTTTTTCCAACGATAAAATAATGAAAGTCTAGCATACACAGTTCGAGTTTCTGTAGTTAACCCCGGAGGTAAAGGGTTGAAGAAGGCGGAACCCTTATAACCCCGAGAGACCTCCAGAAGGGGCCCTGAAGGCATTCATGTAGCTAGCATTCCCGAGAAACCATGGTACGCAGTCAATCTAAAGCTAAGCATGCAGGTAAAACCATCGGCACATCCGGATGCACTACATAATGCAGGTCGCGAAAAATCTGTATCCGAGGTGTACAGGCCTTTATTTGAATATGTTTACTGTGTTTGCTAATAAGTCTTATTATTTTAGAAAGAGAAAAGAAGACGTTTGATTTCCAGACAGATAATCCTGATAAAAAAGCCGAAGAATCGAGCCATTCGGACTAGGTCTAAAGGAGAGAGAAGAGAGAGAGGAAAATTTAGTAAATTCACACTAGACTCAGAAATTATACATGGATAATTCCAAGTTTGTTTTATTATATAACATTTAATATAATTTTTAATATTCTTCTACATACGTATATAGATTTACTCATTCTCTATATATATACTTATATATATATATATATATATATATAAATATATATTATATATATATATAATATATATATATTATATCTATATATAATATATATCTTATAATATATATATATATATATATAACTATATTATAATATAATATATATATTATTATATATATATATATATATATATATTATATTATTTTATTTCAATCTGTACATGTCATTTTTGCGAAAAATTGACATTTATTTCGGTCAAACAGCACATTTTCTTTAATTTATGGAAAGTAACGGATTAGAATCCTAAGTAATTAGCAGCATTTTTATTTTTTATTTTTCTTATTTTTTGTTAAAAAATCGAACTGATTGATTTCTCCATTCTGTTGGAAAGCCAAAAGAGTCCGTTAACAGAGCAAAAGGGCTTCAAATCCGCTAACAGGAGACCTCGAAACCGGTGAGTTTGACAGAGGATACCATTAGGATTTCAAGTTAGAGAGGTTTACGTCAAAAGGGTTTTTGTGTGACAAGGTAATTTCCTCCCTTTGCTTAACGGATTAATTTTGAAGTATGTTTTAGTATTGTTAGCTCTTCTAAAAAGATGGTAACAGGATTGTGGACTCCGAAAGCCCGTCTTATAGAGAAGGAGGTATGGGTAAAATGAAGAGGTCAGAAAGAGAGAAATTTAAAAAATAAAAAATAGAAATTTAAAATTGAAAAAAGGGGCTGCACACTAGTTACATTTCGCTTTTAGAAAAACTAATAGGGTAAAACAAAGGTTCAAGTCTAGCAATGAGCCGTTGCTTCAGTCAATTTTCAATTTGGAAAAGGGATCGGAAAGAGAGGCAGCAATAAAAGATTGCGGGAAGGCAGAAGTGATCCTCGACGGGGATAGAAGAGGCTGGAAGTACCCTTCATGGAAGATGCCAGAGAAGGAGCAAAACTGTCAGTACCCCTCCACAAAGTTATTCGAATTGACCGAGAAGAACAGAAATAAGTTCACCGACCGAAGCATAATTGCTCAACCCCAATGGAAGTGCTAAAAAGGGGTTTTTAGTCATGTGAGATTTCGAAGAAGTGTCTTAAATAGGATGAGAGAAGAAGACAGATTGGCATGCCAAAAGCTCGCCTAAGGTGCAGCATTTAGAGTCTGACGACTACCTCTAATAAAAACAACTATGTAATAAATATAATTAAATATAATATATATATATAATAATAATATATATATATATATATAATACTATATATAAATATATATATATATATTATATATATATAATATTATATTATATATATAATATATAATATATTATATATATATCTGTCAGTATGAGCGAAAATTGGAATGTATAAGGATTCTTTGTATGATGATTTTAACATGTATTTTTGTGTAAATATAACACACATCTAGTTTGGATTAAGAATGAAAGACAATTTTGAAATTGTTTTTCTTTTATTTTATTGACTAATTACTAAGCTTTGCTTGCCTCATCATGAATTTTTCCTTATCTATAATATTACAAAATTTAGGCCAATGTTGTGGAAGTTCTGATTGGCAGATGTGTTCTGGGCAGACATCAAAATTCACACTAGGGTCATTCTGATTCCCGTCCTCCCTCGGATAAGTAAAGGGATGAGTCGGATCGTGGTCTCAGTTTACCAGGTAGTGGTGAGTGACAGCCAAAAAGGAGATCACAGAACTGAAAGGCACCGCCCAATGTCAGTAATTACGAAAGAATAAATCTCATGGATTTGGTATACAAATTGCTTTATATTTAGTTGTTTTCATAGTCTGGATTAGGAAATATATTGCACGTTGATTAGGTTCTATAGGTCCTGTAAACGTTTTTTCTCTAGTATATAAATCTTATTTGGGTTTTGCTCCCATTTCAAAGCCACTCTGACAGTCGTATGAGAGGCGATGAAAGCAATGGAGATCGGAAAAAAGGGCGAGGAATACCCTCCGGGAGAAAAAATGGGAAAGTAAGTGGGACTACAAGTACCACTCCATATGGGCAAAATTGCCAAAGAAAGATACAAAACGACGAGAAGAGGCAGCCCACAGCATCCTATTGAAACTGTTTAGTGGATTAAGAATTGGATTTTGCAATATTTTAGTTAGGATACTTCTATTTGCATGTTCTTTAGTTTGGATTACGAATATAGTCTATAAATTGATTGATTTGATGTACTAATTAGAGGCTCCAGTCACATTTCCTCCCAAGGAAACTCCAGTGGGAATTAAGATGTCGAAATGATGCTAATACCTAGTGGTGCCGGAAGAGAGAAAGTGTGCAAAGCAGTCTTAAGTTTAAGTTGATCATAGGTGAGAAATAGCCAAACATTTTTCCTAAAAGGTATTTCTTTTTCTTTCGGTAGGGATTAAGATGTCAAAACGATGCCCCTACAGTGGAAACTAGAGTATAAATAGGGGAAATACATGACTTTCTCACAATCAGTTTTTATCGCCTGTATTTGGCTTATTTTTTGCGTTCGTTGTATGTTTTCAACCAACGATTAGCTCTTTCTAACTATTAGTTATGAGGTTTTGATCAAAAGTTTCGAGAAGTTGGAGAGTTGTTCTTTTCTATCATGTCGCGATTTAGCTCACTCCCTCTGAGTGTCCGGGAAAACGAAAGATAGAGAGTCACAGAGCTAAAATTTAGCCGTGAGAAGAGAATAACGATTGAAGAAGCATTTCGGAGATAAGAAACAAGATCAAAATCAGAGCGACAGGAAAGTTAATCGTATTGGGTTGGCGAATAGTTCAGTAATAATCTAGTACATAGTTTTGTTCATATAGTTTTTGTTCTTATTTTGCTTTAAGTATGATTTTAAGGAATAATTTCGACACTCGATATGTTAGAAAGCTTTAAAAAAAGTCGGGTGGTGAATAGTTCAGTAGATAATCTAACATATAATTTATTTGTTCATATTTTTTGTTTTAAAAATGTTTTTAGTATGTACTTACGATAAACGAACTATGGGTTGGTCACGTAAAAGTTTTTTTGAGGGCTATGACAAGTACGAAGGAGATTGGTGGTCTCTAGTCCATAATCTCATCAGCCAATTAGGGGTAGGGCTATGAAGCAAGTACTGAGGAGATGGTGATACTCCTAGTATCCTAACAGTCTAATAAAGCCAATATAAGGAGGTAAGAAGTAATGAAGGAGGGAAACCCAACATAGAAAAATGCTAAAGTTCTTTCCTTGTCGACCTGATGAGCCCGATGATAAGCCATACGTAAAGAGATAGTGATCTCTAGTAGTTCTGCTTCTTCGTCTTCTTCTGCTTCTTCGTCTCATCTATCGACGTAGTTGGATGTTTGTCGAGAGACAAAGTCCACGAAAAATAGATGAAAAGAACCAAAGCTAGGAATAGAGTTACGTTTGTACGATGTAGACTTTAAGAAATTTTTTTTTAATTCTTTTTACATCGCTTTGTATTCAATTTGCTTGCTAACTTTTAAGATAACCGCCAATATAATACTCTAATTGTTTCATAATTTATGAGTTTTTAATTTCGATTGAGAAATCATAGCGTTCTTTATGACAAATCAATAATTTTCTTAGGAATTCCCGCAAAAGCTAGAAGCTTGGAACTCTTTAAGGGAGAACATGGTTAATATCGAGAAGCATTTAAGCACAAATGGAGGCTACAGTGAAGCTCTCGGATGCTTATCTTTGCTTCAGAAATATTAGAATGACACTAAAACAGAGCGAGGAGACATAAAAAGACTACAGGAAGACTTTAGCTCTCACCCCGCCAGACATTTTAGTTCAAGATAGTAAGAGAACGTCCTGTATAAATAATTAAGCGGTTTTTTGTATAAATAAGATATTTGGTTAGCATAATGATATTTTTTTTTAGTCTATAGGACAAATGACTTAGATTTTAATGAGAGATAATTATGCATTTCGCTTCGCATTTGTATAATTCACGTCAAAATTTGACAAATATTTGATTTCAGTTGGTAAAAAATTGAACATTTTTTTTTGCCAAATAGGTTTTATTATTTTTATCAATACCCACCTACGAGTTTTCATCCTCAAGGGAGGGCCCCATTTTCATTGCGAAAAATTAATTCGAAAAGAAAAGTTTTCTTTTGAAAGGAGAGATAAAAATAATAAAAACAGCAAGAGAATGACAACTAATCTTGAAAATTTTCTTGCAACTAACCTTGCAATTAATCTTAATATTTTGTTTTAAAGCTTAGCATGTTTTCTAATTAGGAAGAGGATAGTATCGACACTTCCATTAATATTTTGTTTTAACGCTTAGCATGTGGACTAATCAGGAAGACGATAGCATTGACACTTCCATTAAGATTTTATTTTTAACGTTTTAATACTAACAGTTTGTTTAAACAGTAGTGTTGTTAAATGCATGATATAATAGTAAATAAAAATAACATTTCTTATAGATTTCTATCAGTGTGAAGCACAATCATTTTGAAGATTGGTTCGCCATATTAATAGCTTTGATACTAACATTAGTAAGTAGAACTAGTGCTTAAAAGTCGTAATAACATTTTAATGTCGCTTATGTAATTTTAAAATTTCAAATAAACTTTAATAGTCTAAATGGTATACGAATGAAATTAAAGGACCAAAGCAGGGTAAAAGCTTTAACATATTTTTGTTCCTTTAAATCTGTAAACGAATGTTACTAACAATTCTAAATAACGACCAAAAGCTTAGGCCAGTAAAAGTGAAAGACTAGTCGTTACTAGGAATAGAAAAATCAGACGTAAGCCACCAAAAATCACCGATTGACCAATACCACAAATCTCTTAGGTCAAAGTGATTTACCAAAGACCTAATAAGTCCGATTACAGTTTTATTTCTTTTAGATAGATATATGAGTCTCAACCTTCATATTAATGGGTTGAAATTTGTCTAATAACCTTATCGTTAGGAAAAGACACCTGTGAGTTAGACACCACAACATTATCCCATGCTATAATTTCTATTTTTCTTCTTTATTTATCTTTCGCAGAATTTTGGAAAAAACAAAGGACAACACATCTGATATGCTTCCATAAAACACTGAGTATTGGTCTTGTCCGTTTTCAAACTATTCGTTTTGTTTCAGGAATACTTTCTTAGGAGAGGAATTTTTTTGGAATCTAGGATTTAATTGCCTTATTATTTTATGTCAACATCTAGTAAGAAGTTTTAGTTCGCCGAAGAACTCTTTCTTTTTTATGTCCAATATTCTTGTTCATTTCTTCATGATCTGTTCCTTGAGAATAGTGAAATGGTTTTTTCCATAATAACCAGTTTCCATTTCCGGCGAAGGAGACTGTATCGTGAATCGATATTTTGCTGCGCAAATATAAGTCGATGGAAAAAACCTATTGCGAGTATGGTGCCACTCTGGCTGCATACCTAGAATTTCTTAGGCAAAAGTAGCGTCTTCCCACGCTAGCTTATTGGTTCTTCAACTTCAAATTGGCATAGGAACTATACAGGCCCGATCCTTTTTCCTTCTATTTTTCTCATTCCCCTTCGATATGGGAATTACACAAAGGCCGAGAGTCCCCCAAACGGTATAAATCTCGCCCGTAGCTTATTACGCAATTGCTATGCAATAGCCCACAGGTCTGGGCATTCGAGAAGCTTGGGAACGCCTCAATTCCGTCTTCTCAGCTCACTCTGTGCATTAGTGCATAATAACATTGAAAGTGGAACACTATTTTATAGAGGGGCTTAAATATTTTAAAAGTAAACTATATATTTTAATATACACTAGAGATACATCTACAAGTGATCATATAAAATAATATACCACACGAACGAAACTCTACCACAAACGAACAATAGCCTCCACAATATTCTTAAACATATATATTATCATATATGTAGTATATATTTTGGCTATATAATATTATAAAATATATATATATTATATATAATATATATATATACTATATATATATATATATAATTAATAATATATATATATAATATATATATTATATATATATATAATTATATATATATAATATATTATATATATATATAATATATATATTTAATTAAAAATTATATTATTATTTGGATCAAATGCTCATTCTTAAATCTTTGCAGAAATACACGATGTAGTTAAACAATTTGTACGAGAGGAGTGTTAGTGAAGTGAAAACATTACTCATATCTATCCAGATGAATAGTGAAGTGAAAACGTTACTCCTGTCTAGCCCGAGAAATCCTCAGCAGATATTCGTAAAAATGAAGTTTTAAGAAATGACGGGAGGTAACAAGTCAATCAAAATTTGTAATTCATCAGCACAAAGATTTATTTAAATAAATAAGTTCAAACTGTAATAATAATAATAATAATAATAATAATAATAATAATAATAATAATAATAATAATAATAATAATAATAATAATAATAATAATAATAATAATAATTACTATTAAATAATAATAATAATAATAATATTATTATTACTATTACCATGATATGTTATGATTAGGCAGGATGGTTTATTATTATTGTTTTATCTTTTTTTAGGTCATTTTTTATACTTGTGTTTTATCTACAATTTGGATGTGAGAGGAGTGAATGGGTTTTTAGTTTAAATTGTAATTCTTTTCTATGCATAATTTGTACTGTGACTTTTTAATATAGATTTTTGATATGCTTCTAATTCATCCCTCTTTATCCTCTGTTGTCATTTAAATAAGACTGTTTATCAAACTACTAAAATCAGGAGTGAAAACCTCCTCAACAATTAATGCAGATAAAGTGAAAGCCTTTTTATAAATAAGAATATTAGGAGGCGAGAATCCTCCCTTGAAAGAGCTTTAGCGTTTCGTCTTGTGTTGATTTAATGATAGGTATCTGGTATCTAAATACTTTAAGTGGCCAAGCCACCGATGAGTTCCAACACTTGTTCGAAGAATCCATTAGCTTCCCTACAATTGTCTGGTGTAAGTCGTAGAAGAAAGAATCTTCAGGTAACGCAATTAAAAATATTCATCGTAGTTGATACAGAACCAAAACAGAATAAAGTAGCGAATAAGTAAACGAAGGAAAGCAGCAACACAAACAAAAAGGCACAAGGGACAAAAAAGCGAGATTAGCGCCCTTGAGCCAGGATACAAAAGAAAAGCGAAAAAGCGATAATTGGCTCAACCTGTGCCAGAATACAAAGAAAAGAATCTTCTGATATAGAATTTGGAGCGCCGTCGAAGAGGCGATATATAGAATTTGGATTGCCGTCGAAGTGGCAAGAAATTGGATAAAATACGCAGTCAGATCAGAAAGTAGTAATTAGATAAAAACAGTCTTAATAAAGAGGATAATTAGTTGCAAATTAAAAGGTCATAAACAGTGCATATTATAACATAGATTAGGTTACTTAATTAACTAACTCCCTTGGCACAAAACCCAAAGGATCGTCTCTCTCAATCACTCCAGCGCCAAAACAATTTCGTGGACAGTCAAAGAACACAGGAAAAAGGCCTCCCCAAAAAGAAACAGATTCGTTGCAACCGCAAAGAATCAAAAAACAGCTAAGTTCCTAAGAATCAAAAGGGACGTAACAATATTAAATTCTAAAAAATATTTGTATCAGTAAATTTATGTAATTAAGTAAAAAACAAAAATTTAATAATTAAAACATAAAAACTAATTACGTAATTAATACAAAAATTGATTAAAGCATAATTAATTTTAACATTAAGTATCTTTAAATTAAATGGGTTGGTTGTCTGTTTGTGTATGTAAAGGGAGGGAAAAATTACAGAAGTGTTAGATAAGCTAATAA